>VMDO01008117.1:7326-86267 GCA_007922755.1 Pedetes capensis | reverse complement strand
TGCCCATATGCTTATTCTGCTTTCCTCCTCTCGCCCTGACTTATATGCTGTCACTTTCAGGACCTTTCTAAGCCTTTCCAGTCTTGCACTACCCACAGAGTTATTCCCTACTTAGCCAAGGCACCATAGGACCCACACCAATGTAGCTCTTACTATTACGCTAGTAAGATTCATTGAATATATGGGTGTATTCTATATTTCTGAATAAATTTATGAAACATTTAAAAAGAAATAGAAAATAGTGAAAATTAAGATCTGTCCATTTGTTCTATTAATGAAGTACAATTTGGAACTGTTTTGCAAAACAAATGTCATGTTTTCAGATAATTTGAACCCAGCCTATTCGCAGTTAAATTGATTCTTTAGCTGTTTTAAAATCTCACAGTTGAAATCTTTGTATACCATTTCTTCTCACATTATCCCTAAAAGAAAAAAATGACTTAGGACTTACAACAGATCATGCAGATTGTTAGGATGATGACATAAAAGTAAGTGATCAGATTCCCACTAAATTTCAGAACTTTACAATGATCTGCTTTTCAAGTTGTGGTGAATTTACCAATGTTTTACATATTTTGTGTGCAAATATCTAAGCTTTCTACTATTTGTAAATAAAAGAAACAATTATATAATCTCAAAAAGTAGATCACTACAGTTGGTTTTATATTGTGTTCCACTAGACTTTAGGGAAAGAAAAAGTAAGGTACAAGGTGGGATATAATACAGAGATTATGAGATGTGAAAGTACAGCAAGGTTTCATGCTTTGTCAGTTCAGAAGCAGTGTTTTCCAGCCTATATCAGAGAGATAAGAGTATATTTCTGTGTGGTTTTTCTTCAGTGCTAGTGATTGAACCCAGGTCCGTGAATATTAGGTAAGTGCTCTATCACTGAGCTATGTTTTCAGCTCTGTATTTCTCTTTGATGGGAGAAGGGCCTGGCAATCCACTCCCAAGGCAATCCCGAAACAGCCATTGAAAACCCTATGAGGGTCGCTATGAGTCGGATACCGACTCCATGGCACCTAACAACAACAACACAACAATTTCTCTTTGGTGTTTCTCGTTTTGGTTGAAAACCACTACTGATAAGAATTGTTTAGAGGCTATCTAATGCCTTTTCATTTCTGCTCGCTCTGGTCTTAGCTTAAACTATTTCTCTAAGTGTAAGTTATTCCTGTGATTACTAATTAATAGCCTTACAGGATTTTTTCAGATTGTACTTAGAAGTTTCTTTCCAAGGAACCAAACTCTTTGGGTCCATAAGCTATAGTATGAGCCTAGTTTGGGAACACTTTTTAAAGCTAATGTACTGAAGTCATTTACCAGATAGTTCCATGGGGACTCAAACATTAATGCCAGAATACTTACTTGCTTTGAGTAAGTTTGTCTTGTATTTGGGAAAAGGTAGAAATCTTGGACAGGAAATATGTGACTTGACTTATTTTAGGTGGTTCTTATGGTTAGGTGCTGTTGAGTCAGGTCAGACTCCTAGTGACCTTTACAGGGTTTTCAATAGCTGACTGTTTTGGGTTGGCTGCTGGAGTGGATTGCCACATCCTTCTCCCGTATTTTAGGTAGTAGTCATAATATCCAGTTTCTTTACGTTAGCTGACTTGTTCATTACCAAGAAAGAAATTAAAATCAGTTTAAGACTCCTTGTGCTGTAGAAAAAAATCTAAAATTATATAATTTTCAAATGAGTTTTTAAATAGCTAATATAGTGTAAAGATAAAGAGCATAGGTTTGCCCTCCGTTCAAATCTGTGAGACTCTGCAGCTCAGTTTCTTCATCTATAAAATAAGGGTAGGCTGGGGGTGTAGGTTAGTGGCAGAGGGTTCACCTAGTAGCACAAGGCACTGAGTCCAATCCCCAGAACAACAACAACAACAATAAAAGGTAATAATTATACTACCATTCATAAGTTGATTTGAAGGTTAAATGAGTTATACATGTAAATTAATGCAGAGATACCTAGTTATATAAATTTCTAATGCAGTTGACGACTATCAAATGTTCTTAGCCCGCAGGGGAACCACAAGACCAAGATGTGTTAATAGAAGGTGGATTTCCATCCTTTACAAAGTCACTAGTACCTTCTTCAGACAGGGCTCACCTAAGTCTGCCTAAATCAAGTAAAGTCCTCATGAATGGTACTGGAAAGAACTCTGGCTCCTCTCGATCCAGCACGGATTGTTCAGCCTCCAGCCACAGAAAACCATGCCGAAAGCCCAGGAACATGTTCCCAAATTCCCACCGGTTTCAGTTAGTCATTTCAAAAGCACCCAATGGAGATCTTTTGGAAAAACATTCTGACCTCTTTTCTAACAAGCAATTACCATTCACTCCACGCACTTTAAAAACAGAAGCAAAATCTTTCCTGTCACAGTACCGATATTATACACCTGCCAAAAGAAAAAAGGATTTTACAGATCAACGGATGGAAGCTGAAACCCAGACTGAACTAACCAGGTATGGCACGTCAAGAAGCAATAGCAGGTCTAGTAAATTAATGAAAATAAATTAATAAAGCAGTATTCCTTCCTTTCTCTGGTATGCCAGACTTAAGGTCTGGTGGGGCCTTTTTCTTTTTCTTTTTCTTTTTCTTTTTTTTTTTAAAGAGTTTCACTATGTAGCCCATGCCAGTCTCGAACTTGCAGTCCTGCCTCAGCTTCCCAAGTGGTGGGATTACAGGGATGCACCAGCACATCCGGCTTTAGTAGTACCACTTCGACTGGAATGAAGTTAATATGACTTTTCCTTTTTGGTACATCATTAAAACTGTCAGAGTAATTATTGAAAAAATAAATAGCCATTAAACTTTTCATTTTCTTTATAAATATGAAGGTTGCATAATGTATTGTTTAAAACATAGTTCTAGAACCCTATGTATGTTTTTAAACATACTTTCAGAGAATCCTTAAAATAATGTCATCAGACAGCATTTGAATAAACATGTATATTGACTCATTAACAGTGACAAAACAGTAGGGCATAAAGGGGAGGGAACCATCATTTATCCAACTACCCTATCCTCCTTTGCCTGTAGATATCCATTTGTGTAGCATCAACTTCTCAGGAAGAATTTAGACAATTGACATAATGCCTGGAAATTAAGTATAACTTGCCTCAATAATGTTTTCACATACAATAGTGTCTGGTACATGATGAGTATTCTGTAAAAGTTTGCCAAATGATTAAAGAAACAAATCTTACAACATTATATAAACAGTTTATTTGGTACTAGGTTTTAGGTTACCATAAGACTAGTACTCTAATGAAACGCATATATGGAAATGTCACAATGAAATGCATGTCAGAATGAAACACATTAAGTTGTACATTAAAAATTTCCAATAAAAAAAGACTAGTACTCTTAATACAGTTACTATAAGACTAGTAGTATTTTCATTGGATGTAGATAAGAGGTATAGTAATATCAGATGAATCTGTATATATGTAATGAAAAATTAAGGTGTCTACGATAGAATTTGTCAATTAGAAAAGAGAAAATCAAGTGTGTCATATCCTTTTATGATTATATTTATAAACTTTTTTTTTTTTTTTTTTTTTTTAGTACTTGGAGGTTGAACCCAGTGCCTTGCACATACTTAGCAAGTGCTCTGTCTACCAGTGGGCTGCACCCCAAGCCCATTGTTTTATCTTTTATTTTTTGTCAGTCTCTCTGAGTTTTATAGGCTGCCTCTGGCCCCAAACTCGCTATCCTCCTGGGTCTGCCTCCCAAAATGTTGGGATTACAGGCATGAGCCACTGTGCCTGGCTGTATTTATAAATGGTATAAAGATAATAGTCCTCATTTTACTTGCCCTATTATATTTGTTGTTGTTAGGTGCCGTCGAGTGGGTATCCAACTCATAGCGACCCTACATACAACAGGCAGAACACTATTGTTAGGGCTTCTCTGCTGTTCATAGGGTTTTCAATGGTGGATTGATTTTGGGGAGTGGGTTGCCAGGTCCTTCTCCCAAGCCTACAGCACCTGGTGTTCCCAGGCGGTCTCCCATCGAAGTACCCTGCTTAGCTTCCAAAATCTGATGGGATTGGATGCCACAGGGCTATGGCTACAGGCGCCCTATTATATATTTAACTAAAATGTAGCTGCTATTCAAAAAGGAAAAGGAAGCCAGATGCTGTGGAACATGCCTGTAATCCCAGTGACTCAGAAGGTGGCAGAGGCTGGAGCATCCCAAGTTCAAGGCCAGAGGCAGCCTGTGTAATTTAGGGAGACCCTGGATCAGGGTAAAAATTTTAAAAAAATAAAAAATAAAAAAGGAAAAAAAGGAAAAAAAGGTATTGAGAGTGCAGCTCCATGGTAGAGCACTTATATAAAGAGGCCCTGGCTTCAGCCCCCATAATACCACACACACACACACACACACACACACACACACACAAAAGCAATAAAATAAAAAAGGAAAAAGAAGCATATATAATCCAGGCTAAATCTATTTATTGGTTATATAATTTGAAATTACACATATTATAAGAATAGATGGATGGATCTCATTCTCTTATGGGTTTTTTCTAGATAGTGAAGCTTGTTACCACGGTGCTTGTATTTTATTTGAATTTTATAGTTTGAAGGAGTAACAATCATTTCTTTTCAAATATTACAGCTTTAATCCTGATCTTTGGATGGGTGATGTCAAGAACTTGGCAGATGTAGAAGTGAACACAAAGCAGGTAGTAAACATGAGATCTTTTTGTGTTACTACCCTTGAACTGCAGATGCTTTAACCTATGTAAAATATGAGGAGCTGTTTGGACTGTGAAGAATAATCTCTTGGTGGCACTAGTTGTGTATAATATAGTCAATGTATAGAGGGTCGCCTATTTATAAATGATTATAGCTCTCTCGGAATGAGCAGATGGTTCTTGCCAAATGTGAGAAATAATTTGTTGTTAGTATCTAGATGGTTGGTTGGCAGGCTGAACAGATGGATGGATGAGTAAAATACATTAAATATTTTTTTCAAAAATGCCAGGCGTGGTGGTGCACACTTGTAATTCTAGCACTTGGGAGCTAAGGCAGGAGTATTGCAAGTTTGAGGCCAGTTGAGCTACATAGGGAATTCAAGACCAGCCAGAGCTACATAGTGGGACCCAGTCTCAAAAATCCAAGAGCTGAGGATGTAGCTAGTGGTACAGAAAATTCCTAGCATGTGCAAGGCCTTGGGTTTGATGCCTAGCACAGCAAAAAAGAAAGGAAAAGCAGATTACTAAAGGTGCTAGCAGCAGTGTTATATTGGAGTTGGTTTTTTTGGTTGTTTTGTTGCATTTTGTTTTGTTTGTGGTACTTAGAGGTTGAACCCAGGGCCTCGTACGTACTTTGCAAGTGTCTTACCACTGGGATGCACCCCCAGACCATTTTTTATGTTTATTTTTTGTTTTGAGTCAAAGTCGCACTAAGTTATACAAGCTGCCTCATGCCTCAGACTTGTGATCTTTGTGGCTTTGCCTCCCAAATCACTGGGATTATAGGCGTGTGCAACTGCACCTGTAGGTTTTATTTTTTTATGTCTGTATTTTTTAAAACAATTGCCAGTGATTGTATTATTGGAAATCATAATTTTGTAAGAATTGAGAGATATCACTCATTTATGTTTACCTTTCCTTTTTCTAGATCTTAAGGTTTATTATTAAATTATTTGCATTTTGAATGTGTAGTAACAATTTATTTTACTGATTTATGTATTTATACATATATGTATGTGTTTGGGGGCTTTGTGTTTTATTATTTTCTGAGACAAGGTCCTACTTTGTGATCTAGGCTGGCCTTGAACTGTCAATCCTGTTGCTTCTGCCTCCCCAAGTGCTGGAATTAGAGGCATGTACCACCAAGCCTGGCTTCTTTTAAAATATTATACCTTTAAATCTGATTTTGAGACAGACTGGTTTGTTTTTATTTGAGGGGCTTATAAAGATTAAATCCAATAACACAAGTAAAATATTTGATCTAGTTTCTGATAAATAGGAAGGATTCTGTAATAGTAAGCTGCCATTAATTTTGTTAGTTTGTTAATATAATTATTAATACTGCCAGTGCTACCACTGCTTCTGCATTTTGACATATTGGCATTTGAAACAGATGTGTTGCTTGAATTTTGAATAATGGGATTTATTTTCTCAAATTTACTTAAAAGTTGTAAATTTGCTTCATTTTCTTTTTAAAGATTTATATGTGGTGATGGCCTAATGTCATTTAAAATGTTGCTTATTAAAATATAAGAAATAAGAAGTCTTTTATCCTTAAGTAAATTGAAGAAAAAGTACTGATAGGATAGAAAAATTTTTCTAAAACATTTTTGTCATCATGTATCAGTCACTTTTATCTACTGGATTTCTCAGTTCATTTTCCTTGAAATTTGCTGTTTTGTCTTATTTCTAATTTCATAAAGAATTTTTGCATCAAAATATTTTTCCTTTTTATTATATTCCCAGACATCTAATTATGTGACATATGATACTGAAGAAAAGCCCTTACCTATACAAGGGCGTAGCTTAACCTGGGATGATTCTCTGCAGGATTCCTCACAAAGGTAGTTTACAGGAGAAATAATTTCAACTGTCTTTGCTTGCTTTCCTATATAATAGACATAATATTTACAACACAAGTACTATTTTAATTATATGTCCTATTTTAGTGTTATAAAATCCAGTGGCAGTGGTAGTTTTACTAAGGAAATTTGACAAAGTTAGGTGCTCAATTAAGGTTTCAATTAATTAATTTTTCTAATGCATTAATAAAGGAAAAGGGGACAGTAGTTAGTCTTATATGTTATCACTACTCAGAAAGGATTTTCCCCAAGACATGTCCTCTGGCAGAGAAGCTAACCAGTTTACACAGCACCAATAATGCTGAAGAACCTTACCCATTTGTGATTTTGAGTATTCCCCTTAGGCTAGTGCTTGATTTGTCCTTGCTAGTCTTTAAAAACTCCTCATCATGTTTAGTAATTATGGCATATTACAAAAAACTGACAGATGAGCAGGTGGTAGAGATCCTAAAAAGAAGCCCTTGATAGTTTTAGGTATCAGATGTATTTCCAGTGTCAAGAGTTTGGGTATGAGGGCCGGGCGCGGTGGCACACGCCTGTAATCCCAGTGGCTTGGGAGGTGGAGGCAGGAGGATCGCAAGTTTGAGACCAGAGGCAGTCTGTGTAACTTAGCGAGACCCTGTCTCAAAAAGTAAAAAAAAAAAAGTGGGCTGAGGGTGCAGTTCAGTGGCCCAGCACTTGCAGAGCATGCAAGCGCAAGGCCCTGGATTCAACTCCCAGTACCACCAAAAAAAAAAAAAAAAAAAAAAAGAGTTTGGGTATGAGATGAAGGGGCTAGAGTTTTAAAAAGGCAAGAAGGAGGTGTTACATAGCAGACCAGAGGAGAATGCACTCAGCCCCCTCAGGGCCCAGCTTCTTCCTCAGGCCTTTGCCAGGAAGATCTCACCTGCTAAGGCCACAAGTGGGTTGATTTTCCCTGTCACTGAAATTCATGATGTTTCAACATCCACAACTTAATATTTATGAGCTGCTCTTGAGCCAGTCTGGACTGAATATAAAGAATGACTCAAAGGAATATTTATCTTTCCTAGTAATTTCTATTTAAAATAAAATATTACAATTGAGTATATCTGAATTAAAACTTTGGAATTGACTAATAGTAATATAGTTGAATAATGACAAAATTTATCCTAATGACATGCTTAATAAAAATTTCCATAGGAAAATATATTTTTAGCATTATTTATATGTTAATCTTAGTCAAGTTATCATTGTTTATCATTGTTTATATTAGGGAAGTGCCATAGTATAGTTTTAAAAGAACTGTGAATTTATAACTAGACCAGCTTAAAAACCCATCTTTGCTATTTCTGACATTAACTTTGGCAAGTTATTTAGCCTTTCTAACTCTTAATGAATCCCGTAGTAAGTGGGAAAAATAATACCTAGCTAACATGCCTAACTGGGTTATTTAGAAGATTAAATTAGAACATGGATATAAAAGTGCTGTAAAAATTACAAAACATATTATTACCAATGTATAGTATTACTGACTACTTATTACCATTGTCTTACTATAATATTTTAAACTTTCTCTTAGGACACTCTGTCAGTATTCCATGCAGCCTCCTTCAGACAGTATAATCTACTCTAAGTAAGATGGTTTTTACTTCTTATCTTGCTTTAGTGGGAATCAAGAATTAAGAATCACAGAAGCTATTATAAAATAAGTTGGGATTGAACACTAATTTCTCTTACACCCAGAGTGTAAGAGAATACTAATTTCTCTTACACCCAAATGGAGTATCATTTGTATAATACATGATAAATTAGAGAAAATGACCAGAATTTTCTGGACTAATTGTCATCATTTTTATCTTTAGTAGAAATTTTTCCCTTAGTTAATAATACCTACTACTTTGTAATGATTAGTGTCTTTAATTCTTGTTGATTTTTATAAATTAAAAAAATAATAGAGAAGAGTTTGAGAGACAGATTTTCAGTGATTCTGGACCTTGGGATATTCTTACTAGAGTTTTGTAACCTCATCAGTTCTTTGCAACTATAAGTGTAGGTTTTAATGTTTTAGTTAAGTTACATTTTTTCAGAGAAACAATCTGTTTTATAGAGTTTCATTTATTCCCAAACTTGACTGTTATTAAATAAGTTCCTGTGAATCAGTCTTAAAATGTGACTTTTTATGCAATATTTTAATCTGTTATCTGACTTGCTCACTCTTCTTCTTATAGTTGCCTATTCAGTAGTTGAGTAGTTACTTGCTATTTACATTTCCTACTCAATAATTTCTCCTAATTAAAATGAAATTTATAATAGTGTCTTAATTTTTTTATTGTTGTTAGGTACTGTCAAGCCAGGTCCGACTCATAGCAACCCTCATAGGGTTTTCAATGGCTGATTGTTTCAGGAATAGCTACAAAAATATAGTTATCTCATACATCAGCATAATAAATAAATGGATCCAAGTAATTAAAAATTACCACTATACTTTTGTTCACAAATTTTCTTATTAGAATTTTTTTCCTCTTCTACAAACATTTTGAAAAAAAGAAAGAAATTTTTCTGCTCAGTAATTTTCCCAACCTCAATATAACATGGTGTCCTCAGAATAGAAAAGGACTTCATAGTTAAAGTTCTTGCCTCCCTGGATGGCTTCCCTCTTTCTCTCCTGCAAGTGCTTTGCAGAGGGGCTTATGCTTCTGCTACTAGACATGGTCAGAAGCCAAAATGCTTGTCAGGGACACCAGCTCCCAGAGGATCGCATTTGGTTGCCCTCTTACCTATGATTGCACTCTTTGTTTTATTAATTCTATTTATTTTTAAACTGCTATGGATGTTTCAAAAAACAATGAAGTTTTACCCTACTAGGTGATATTTTCTCACTTTTAGTAAATATTTGTCTTGCATAATTTAAGAAGCTAGACATATGTCTGTTTTGTAATATTCCTTTTAATAATTAATAGACATTTGTAATAGTAGAGTTAGATATGTCTGATTAGATACTCATGTTTCCTACAGTTTTCAAAATAAGTAAGCCATAATTTTGGTGTTCTGTGTTGTATTGCCTCTGCAGTGAAGAAGAACTGTCATATCTGACTTTCATTGAAGATGTAACACATGAAATTTTGAAATTTGGTTTATTTTCCAACAGGTTAGATTTTTTAAATCGTGTGACTGTTGAGATGTACATTAAATGTTTTTTATACAGTATTAATTTTTTAAAGTTATTTTCATGTATTTGGAAATGAAAAGTTATATTGATATTTTGAGATCATAGTCTTGATAGCAAATTATAAAGAATGTTTTTAGTTCATACTCTAGGGCAAGTTCATAGTTTGGTGAAATTATAGGAAAGAATAGATATTTGTTTAAATATTATTACAGCTCTTGGTTATAACAGCCTAGCAAAATAAATTGAATATTTGCTTCCTATTTGCAAAGCTCCATAACCCCATTTTACTGTCTGAAACTGTCATGAGAATCAAAAGCAAGTATCTTTATAACAATTGCTGCTGCTATTAGATCTGGTAAAATAAGGACAAATTAAAAGCTAGGTTTGCACACAAAGTGAAATGGAAAATTTCCAAAGCCAATTAGGTATCATACATCTTAAGGAAATTGTGTATGCTGATCTAGCTTGAACATTTCTGTGTTTAAAATTCATTGGGCTGTGGGCTTCAGTTCATGTTGTAGTTGTTGTTAGGTGCTGACGAGTCGGTATCCGATTCATAGCGACGCTCATAGGGTTTTCAATGGCGGAGTGCTTCGGGATTGCCTTGGGAGTGGGTTGCCAGGCCCTTCTCCCATTTTTGCGGTGCTGGGAATTGAACTCGGGGCCTCAGAGACTGCAGCGCAGTTCTCTACCCACTGAGCTAAATCTCAGCCCATGTCCTAGTTAGGACCCCAATAATATGTTCTGTATGCTTTCTCCATCATAATAATACGCAAATGCAAACATTTCCAGTGAATTATTTCCATTTCTTTATCAAGGTTTGGGGGTTATTATTTTATTTGCATGCATATAATGATTTTTATTATGGGATTTTCAAACAATTCCATCATGTACTTTGCACTTATATTCTCTCTCATGACCCCCCTCACACTAATCCTTATAAGTCCCTTTCTATTTTTCAAACTTAGATATATACAGTTATATATATGTGCAAGTATTTTTTCCTCTTTAAGGTAGAGCTAGCTTCCGCATGAGTGAATACATGCAGTATTTCTCTTTCTGAGTCTGGCTTATTTTGCTTAAAATGATTTTCTCCAGTCCCATTCATTTTCCTACAAATGATGTAACTGCATTCTTTTTTATGGCTGAATAATATTCCTTTGTATATACCTGTCCCATTTTTTTAATCTGTTCATCTGTTGATGGACATCTGGGCCAATTCCATATATCCTCTACATTGCTTTTTTTTTTTTTTTTTAATTAAGGCACACACTTTCATTATTGGTATAAATAGCTATATTGAAAAGATTTAAGATTTTTGGTAATAATAGTGTTTGCCTCTTTTAGTTAAAAAAAAAAGTTGGTGCAGACTTGGCACAGTGGCACATGCCTGTAGTCCCATCAACGAGGGAGGCAGAAGCAGAAGGATCATGAGTTTGGGGCCAGGAGCAGCTTGCATAACTTAGCAAGACCCTGATTCAAAATAAAAAATGGACTGGAGGTACAGCCCAGTGGTAAAGCATTTACAAAGTAAGTGCAAGGCCCTGAGTTCGACCTCTAAGTACCTCAAAAATAAATAAATAAGTAAAAAATATTTTAAAATTGGTTCAAAGAAGTTTGTAAGTTGGGTGTGGTGGCAGACTCCTTTACTCCCAGCCAAATTTGAGGCCAGGCTGGACTATGTAGAGTATTCCAGGCTAGCCTGGGCTTTAAAGCATTAGCCTATCTCATAAAAAAAAAGTTTGCTAATGAGTATAAGCCTGCAGCTGTAGCCCTGTGGCATCCGATCCTGTCAGATCTCGGAAGCTAAGCAGGGTCGGGCCTGCTTAGGATGGGAGGAGGATGGGAGACCGCCTCGGAACACAAGAAGCTGTAGGCTTGGGAGAAGGACCTGGCAACCCCCTCCCAAAAATCAGTCTGTCATTGAAAACCCTATGAACAGCAGAGAAGCACTGACCATAGTGCTTCGCCTGTTCTATGTAGGGTCGCTGAGTCGGATACCGACTCGACGGCACCTAACAACAACAACGAGTATAAATTTCCAAATTTGTAAGATGAAAAAATATTAGAAATCTGGTTCCCAACAATATGAATACACTCAACATTACTGAACTGTCCTTTTTTTTTTTTTTTGCAGTACTTAGGGGTTGAACCCAGTCCCTCACACACACTTTGCAAATGCTGTACCATTGGTCTGCACCCCTAGCCCATTTTTTATTTTTTATCTTGAGATGGAGACTTGCTAAATTACTCAGACTGTCTCTGGCCTTGAACCCACAATACTGCTGTCTCCATCTCCCAAGTCACTGGGATTACAGGCATGTGCTACCCATGCCGAGCTGAATTGTACATTTTTAAATGGTAAAGATAAATAAAAATTTTTATATTTTCACCACAAAACCAGAAAAGTTTGCATATAAAGTCATATGTGATTATGCATAAAATTTTACATTTTTCTCTTAAGATTGTGAGACACCTTATTGCCGCATTTTTAATAGCAGGACTGAAAATGTAATCAAATGTTGAATAAGAAAGGTTTCTTTGAACAAATTATGGACTTTGTGAGAGTGAGGTCTGTTCAGCAATTAAAAATAATCCTATAGGGCCAGGCACCTTGGTCACTGGAACACCACTTGCCTAGCATGCATAAGGCCCTGGATTTGATTCCCACTACCACCAAAACAGTTATAAAAGTGGATTTCTTGATACAGAAAGATATTCAAATGTATATAGTTGATCAGAAAAACAAAAAGTACCCAAATATTGTATATAGTTTAATTCCAGTTTGGAGAAAGAAATATATAAGCATAGAAAAATGCTTAGATGTGAATATTCCAAAATGTTAATAGTAGCTATAAAAAGTAGGATACAGGCTTCTTGTTGTTGTTGTTAGGTGCTGTCGAGTCAGTATCTGACTCATAGCGACCCTGTGTACAACAGGCGAAACACTATTGTCAGTGCTTCTCTGCTGTTCATGGGGTTTTCAATGGCAGATTGATTTTTGGGAGGGGGTTGCCAGGTCCTTCTCCCAAGCCTACAGTATCTGGTGTTCCGAGGCGGTCTCCCATCCTCCCATCCTAAGCAGGCCTGGCCCTGCTTAGCTTCCGAGATCTGACAGGATCGGATGCCACAGGGCTACGGCTGCAGGCACAGGCTTCTTAGACTTTTTAAAAATTACAAAATAATTCAGAGCTACTAATTGTCTCAGGTTGGCTCATAAATTCACTGGTGATAATAACTTCACCAATGATAAATTGTATTTCTTTTCATTTTGGGATGAGGGGAAGTTTGAGACAGTATCTTGCTATGTAGCTCAGGCTGGCCTTGAACTTACTATGCAGACCACCTGGCCTCAAACTTGTGCCCTCCTTCTGCCTCAGCCTCCCAAGTGCTGGGATTGTAGGGGTGCTCCACTACATCTGGTTAAATCAGTTGTTTTCAAGTAACCTGTTGCTACATTAATGTGATAGACATGTTGTAGTAGAAAGAATACATTATCTGGAGCCAGTCACATCTGGTTTAAATTGCTCTTAATGGCTTGTGACTTCAGAGAGGAAGTTGTTCTTTTGGAGATGTAGTGATGTAGTTTTATTTTTCTTTTTTGTTTTTCTTTTTGCAGTAACAGGAAGTTGAACACAGGGCCTTGATCATACTTTGCAAGCACTGTACCACCGAGCTGCATCCTCAGCCCCTTTATTATTTTTTATTTTTATTTTGAGACAGAGTCTTGCTAAGGTACCCAGGCTGCCTCTGGCCTCAAACTTGCAATGCCCCTGTCTCTACCTCCCAAGTGTCTGGGATTACAGGCCACTGCATCTGGCGAGTTTTCTCATCTTTAAAGTGGTTTTTACAGTACCTTGGTAAAATGTTTGTGTATAGCACAAATATCTATCACTTCTATGAGAAAGAGAGGGAGGAAGGCAAAAGGCTTTTGGTGTTTGAATGTGTGATGGGGGAGAGAGCTTTGGGGGGGTGATACTTTTTGTACTTCACTTAAAATAATTATTGACAGAAATGTAAGTAGTATACGGTCTTTCAGAAACACCAACATCCATTATGAAACTTCAAGAGGGCGTAGTAGAAGCCCTGAAATATTAGCTTTCAGGTTAGAGAACTTGACAGAACTGAGAAGGATTAGTCTTCAGTTTACAGGGGGAAATGATTAATTTAAAAAATATTTTTCATTTCTTACTAGTGTTAGTATTATGAGGCTATTTTATATTTAGTTGATTTTCTGGTCTTAAGACATTAACATTTTTCTTCATCATTTGTAGGTTTTTAGAACGACTGTTTGAGAGACATATAAGGCAAAATAAACATCATTTGGAGGAGGTTTGTCTTTTCTTAGAATTCTATTAGAAAAATTCTAATACAGAAATTTTTAAGTTTTTCCACACCCTCAACAAATGTCTTTAAAGCAAGTGCTTTTTTCCCCTTGCACTTTTTGTGGGGTCCCTAAGGGGAAGAGGAAAGAAAAGTGTTAATTCTGCTTAGATTAGCAGCACAGCAGACAAAAGTAATTCACTTTGATTAGCTTAACTACTGTAATTATTCTCATAATCACATAATTATTTTCTTGATCCTAGGAAAAAATGCGCCACCTGCTGCATGGCCTGAAGGTAGACTTAGGCTGCCTAGCTGAGGAAAATTCACTCAAGCTAACGGGTGTCAGTCTGTTGAATTTATTTGATTTTCAAGAGGCTATGAATTCAGAACAAAGTGAATTTAAAGATGAAAGTGAGTCAGTAATTCAACAGGAACGTCAACAATACCGAAATGCTTTGGATATGTTACTGTCTGAACCAAAGGATGAGAACGAGATGGTCTCCTCAGCTGGTGAATTTTTCATGCCCATCCATAAATCAAAGTATTCAGAAGGGGTGATAATCCAGCAGCTGAATGATGAAACAGACCTTGAACCTTCAACTTGGGATGCAAACAACCCAAGCATTTCAGACAGTGTTATAGACCAGGAAACCTCTGTGGATGTCCTCGAAGGTGACAGTGACTCGGAAAAGGTTGAGACTTCAAGTGAATTGTATCCTCTCAGCACATCACTCTCCCCATCTGTTCAGTTCTCCAGGGTCAAAGGTGGCAAGAATCAGGACAAGGAATTACCAACTCTCAAAATCATGGAAATGAGCATTGAAGACCGCCCTTTGGATGTTTGATCTTCATTAATAAATATACCACGTGGCCAGTAACTCAATATTGCTTTCCTTATTTTTTTTCCTTTTATACATTAAGACTTTTGTATTTAGTTTCCTATGGTGCATAATAAATTACCATAAACTTAACCGCTTCAGACCCTCTATTATTCTGAACCCCACACGTTGTGGCTTTGGATAGTTTAAGCACAGTGTATTTGGTCCTCTGCTCTTGGTCTCAAAAGGCAATGGTCAAGGTGGTAGTTGGGGCTATGGTCTCATGCAGAGGTTTGTCTGGGAGAGAATCTGTTTCCAAATTTTAGTTGTTGGCAGAATTTTTTCCTTTGAAGCTATAGATGTGAGAGCTTCATTTTCTTGCTGGCCACTGGCCAGAGGCAGCCTGCAGTTCACTGCCACTTAACCCTCTCCTTATGCTGGTCACAGCATGACTGCTTGTTTTTTCAAAGCTAACAGAAGAACCAGAAAGAGCACTAGCACGATGGAGTCTTATCTAACTTAACATAGTCACAGGAGAGTCTTTCCATAAACTTCCTTTGGTTAAAGGTAAGTCACAGTTCTAGTCTGCACTTAAGGGGTGTGGGTGTAGTTTATAATCTTAAGAATGTGTAAGGATGAGAATCACTGAGGTCACCTGAGGATCTGTTGGCTACAATTCCTAAAGTTTCTTTTCTGAGGGACTTATTTTCCCAGACAAAAGTGGTTTTGTGGGCAGTCGGAAATGGTTTATATTCTAGTGTGGGTCTTGAAACAGCATACCTTGTCTACAATGTCTTTGATTTCTATTTTTACTTTCCTGCAATATGGAAGGCCTCAAGGACCTTTTGAATTATCAGTGAACTAGAGCATGTGTCAGCTTCTGAAATGTCATCTCTCCTGTGAGTGCAGACAGCCTATCAGACCTGTCTGACACCCTCCCCTTACTCTGTAGTGCATGAATGGGATCCTTACTATTAGGACACATCTCAGGAGGTTCCCCTCCAGTTATGTCTCTTCAACTATTTAAAATATTGAGTATTGAAGGCCTGTAATGTGCAGGGTTTCATATATAGCTACTGTGGAGGTTAAAAAGGTGAAACAATATTAATAACCCAGGTATTCTTCTAAAAACTTAGCAATAATCTCCAGCCAGCTAGTTCTTCTATCATCCTTTGGCCAAACCATTGTTTCTCAAAGGAGGTACACACCACTGGAGATAGGGGAGTTGGTGTTAGGTAGTTCGAGGATCACAAGCCATCTCTCCCTTGGGGAGCTGACACCATTATCATCAGGATTCAGGCTCAGGAATAACCTGCAAAGTACAATATGTTGGAGCCAACACCCAATCTCTCCCTGCCCCAATGTCTGGGGACCTGACTCACCCTGCTGTAACCCTCTCTCAGCTCTTATTTCTGGAATTCTTCCCCTTCACTTTCTGGGTCTCTCCATCTGCTAGTCTTGACCCCTCCATTCCTTTACAGGACTTCCTCTGTCCTTAGAACCATCCTCATTTTTCCAGAAACCCCTCATTCCATCTCTGTGCCTCCCTCAGGCCCATTGCCCTGGCTTTTCCTTCCTTGCTGGAGCTCTGATCTTCCCTAAGGCATTCTTGGTAACTTTTCATGCTCTTCTCCACCTTTTGGACCAAACCCTAGACCTACTTCTACCTGTCTTTTGACATGACATGTCTCATCTTCTCTATACTCTAACTCTATACTATACTCTAACTGTACTCTAACAAGTAGCTTGTTTGGGTGCTGTCTTTTATCACAGAACTGTGAACCAATTTAGCAGATTGCTTTCTAGTACTACACTACATGAAGGGTGAGTAGGTGTTTCTATTTCTGTTGTTGTCAGGTGCTATCGAGTAGTGTCCAACTCAGCGACCCTCATAGAGTTTTCCATGGCTGATTGTTTTGGTATTGCATTGGGAGTGGAACAGGTTTTTGTCTCTGAGGCCCTGACCCATCCTGACTTTTTTGCTTCTTAAGGACATTTTGTTGCTATCCTTTGTGGTGGTGGTGATGTTGGTTGTTAGGTGCCCTGGAGTCAGGTCAGACTCATAGTGACACTTATAGGGTTTTCAATGGCTGATTGTTTCTGGATTGCCAGGTCCTCCTCCCTCTTTTTTGCAGTGCTGGGGTTCAAACCGAGGGCCTCAAAGTGCAGCTCGACAGTACCAACTGAGCTAAACCCCAGCCCTGCTATCCTTTAGGTTCCTTTTCATTTTTATTTCATTTATTTTTGTGGTACTGAGAGTTGAACCCAGGGCCTTGTGCATGCCAAGCAAGTGCTCCACCACTAAGGCTCACCTTCAGTCTCCTTTTTATTTGTTTTATTTTTATTTTTATTTTTTTGTGGTATAGGGGTTTGAACTCAGGGCCTCACGCTTGCATGCTTTGCAAGTGCTGGACCACTGAGCTGTCCCCTCATCCCTTTATTTTATTTCTTTTATTATTTTTTTTCTGAGATAGGGTCTTGCTAAATTACGCAGACTGCCTCTCTGGACTCGAACTTGTGATCCTCCTGCCTTTGCCTCCTGAGTCGCTGGGATTATAGGCATGCGCCACCATGCCCGGCTTTTTTTATTTTGAGAGTCTTGCTAAATTGTGCAGGCTGCCTCAGCCTCCTAAGTGACTGGAATTACACCCAGCCTAAAATTTGTTTTGAAAGTTGAGTTGATACAAAGAAAGATTAAAAGTGGTTCTTGGGTGTGACAAAAGTTGTGTGAAGGTGAATATGAATGGCAAGTTTGGGAAACACTGGCTTAGAGTGTTCAAGCAGCATCTAGATTTATGTGTCCCTCCACTTCCTCCTGCAGCCGGTCCTCGGTCCTCTCGCTGACACAGCTGTCATGGTTAAGTGTGCCTTTTGAACTGGATTACCTGGGTTTGACTCATCATGATCTGTGACCTTGAGCCCCTTTGCTGAGCTTTTGTGTTTTCTTGCTCCTCACATGGAGGTAATTACAGAGCCTTCATCATTGGAAGAATAAATGAGTTGTATGAGAATTAAATACAGGCTGACAGTATTATTTTAAAACACAGCATGTCACTCGTTTCTTGAAATAACTTTGAGAGTAACCATTTGCTAACAAGATAAA
Organism: Pedetes capensis; assembly: GCA_007922755.1. Classification (NCBI taxonomy): domain Eukaryota; kingdom Metazoa; phylum Chordata; class Mammalia; order Rodentia; family Pedetidae; genus Pedetes; species Pedetes capensis. Next base: position 68,315 of record VMDO01008117.1, on the reverse strand, counting down.
GTCCTAGCCTCCTGGCATTTTTTACAGTCATGTTCACTTTCCCAACTCTTTTCATCCTCTCCCAGGCACCCTAAGTGTCTGTCCCAGTGAGTTGTTTCTGGACATGCAGAGGTCCTTTGTACTTACTTTCTTCTCAGAGTAGCATTTCCCCCTGAGACACCCTTGAGCCTTCACGTATAGCTCAGGTTGAATGCAATGCCTTCTGTGACACCTTAAGTGATTGCCCAACATTGTCCCCTCCCATCCTGCCTCTGAGATCTGGAATCTGATCTATCCACAAGACAAATTATAATTATTTACAGTACTGTCTGCAGTCCAGACTGTAAACTGCACAGGAAGAAGATCCTGTTTCTCTTTGGATTCCCAGGGTCGCTATGTTCAACAGCTAATGCATTTGCTTGTGGAGAAGATAGTTTGAGTCTACGAGAAGATTTAGGTACAGACAAGATTATGGGGAAACAGGACGCCATTTTCCCTTCCATTTACACTCAGTGCAAATTTCCAGTATAGATAGGACCTGCAGGTGGGAGTAGAGGTCAGGAAAGAGTGGAAGGGGGCGGGGAATAATGTAGAAGGGTAAAGGGGGAGAGAAAAATCTCAAAATATATGATGGAAATATATGAATACATGGGAAAAATAAGGAAAATATCAATAAGAATATAACCTATGATTGCATATTTTTATTACATATTAAAATTCCTACTTTATATAGTTCTATAAAATATGTAAATTGATGAATGTATAAGCAAGTGATTTGGCAGTTGTATAATGGATATAGCAAAAGACTACTCTGTACCTCACCAACATTTATTATTTTTAAAAATTTGGCAAATTATTAAGTTACATGAATATTTCCTCATTGGCTTACATTTTAAATGATGTAAAGTATAAATTAGCATTTTCTTCAGGAGGCTTAGAAAAAGCCACATTTTTTTTTTCAATGAAGCCAATCAGAAAAGATCAGAGCAACTTTGTGGGGCAAGACTGATTTGCCAAGTAAACAAATTAGCTGCATGGTTGCGAATAAATTACTTTATCCTGGGCTTTAGTTTTAAAGAGCTGGGACTAGATGATCCAAAGATTTCACATCAACATACTAAAATTACTTTTTGCTTAATTCTTAAGGTCTGTAGAAATGAAATTGAAATAATTTACATCTAGAAATAGAAATGGGCTGGGATTTAGCTCAATTGGTAGAGCGCTGCCCTGCAGTCTCTGAGGTCCCTAGTTCAATTCCCAGCACTGCAAAAGTGGGAGAAGGACATGGCAATCCACTCCCAAGGCAATACCGAAACAATCAGCCATGGAAACCCCTAAAAATTTGGCAAATTATTAACTTACATGAATATTTCCTCATTGGCTTACATTTTAAATGATGTAAAGTATAAATTAGCATTTCCTTCAGAAGGCTTCAGAAGGCATTTCCTTCAGAGGGTCGCTGAGTTGGACACTACTCGATAGCACCTGACAACAACAGAAACAGAAACACCTACTCACCCTGCATGTAGTGTAGTACTAGAAAGCAATCTGCTAAATTGGTTCACAGTTCTGTGATGGAAAATGGCACCCAAACAAGCTACTTTCTCCAGACCTTTTATTTGTTTTTATTATTATTATTTTTAGTAATCTTTTATTTGGTGTACAACCGAATGGGTTTCATTATGCCATTTCCATACAAACATCCTTATACATAGCACCTCTCCCATTACCCTGTCATGATCCACCTCCTTGCCCATCCCTTTTCTCCCCAGTGGTCCCCTTCTACGTGCATATCATTTGTGTATATATGAGATATGTAAATACATACATCACAATCCAGCTTTTGCCTTAAGGGCAAAATGTGATATTTTTCTTCCTTTCCCCCATCACCCTTTCTCATAGTCCCTTCCCCCTTCTCTTTAGTCCCTTTCATCCCATACACAAGCCATCTTCTACTTTCTTGGCCTATATATTTTAATATTGGCTATATATTGAAACCTAACATCTACATGACAGAAAACATGCAATGTTTGTCTTTCTGGATCTGGCTTATTTTTCTTAAAATTATCTAGGTCTATTTTCCAGCCATAATTTCATCCTCCTTTAAGGCTGAATAAAACTCCATTGTGTACATATGACACATTTTCCTTATCCATTCATCTGTTGATGGTCACTTGGGTTGATTCTGTATCAACCCAAGTGGCTATTATGAATACTGCCAAAATAAACATGGATGAACAAGTATCTCTATGGTATGTCAATTCATATTCCTTTAGATATATATCCAGGAGTGGAATTGCTGGGTCATGATAGTTCTATTTTTAGTTTTTTCAGGAACCTTCATACTGATTTCCATAGTGGCTGCACCAACCTACACTCCCACCAGCAGTGTACCAGAGTTCCTTCCTCCCGGATCATCACCAACATTTGTTTTGTGGATACTAGCCATTCTGACTGGGGTAAGATGGTATCTCAGTATAAAACGTTTTTCATGTTTGTTGGCCTTTGTGTTTCTTCCTTTGAAAACTCTGTTCAGCTCGTGCCCATTTTTTGATTAGATACTTTATTTTTTGGTGTTTAATTTTTTGAGCTCTTTATGTATTCTTGATGTTAATCCTCTGCCTTACATATAGCCAAGATTATCTCCCAATCTGTAGGCTGTCTCTTTACTCTGATAATTGTGCCCTTTGCTGTGCAAAAGTGTTTTAATTTCATGCAGTCCCACTTGTGAATTCCTGCTATTTCCTGTGCTATTTGGGTCCTTTTAGAAAGTTCTTGCCTATGCCTATGTCTTGAAGTGTTTTCCCTGTTTTCATCTAGCAGTTTCAAAGTTTCAGGTCTTACTGATTTTTGTGCAAAGTGAGAGCAATTTAGTTTCTGTCTTATACATGAGGATATCCAGTTCTCCCAGCACCATTTGTTGAAGAGGCTGTCTTTTATATTTTTGGCACCTCTGTCAAATTTCAGGTGGCCTTAGCTACCTGGTTTTATTTCTGAATCCTCTATTGTATTCCATTGGTAAACATGTCTATTTGTGCCCGTACTGTACAGTTTTTGTTACAATGGCTCTGTAGTATAATTTGAAATCAGGTATTCTGATGACTCCTGTATTACTTTTTCTGCTCAAGATTGCTTTAGCAATTCAGGGTCTTTTGTGCTTCCATATGAATTTTAGGTTGTTTTTCCATTTCTGTGAAGAATGTCATTGGGATTTTGATAGGGATTGTATTAAATCTGTGTCTTGATTTCAGTAATATAGTCATTTTCGCAGTCTTATTTCTTCTGATCTATGAGCATGGGTGGTCTTTCCACCTTCTAGTGTTGTCTTCAGTTTCTTTCTTTGGTGTTTTAAAGGTTTTTTTTTATTATAGAGGCTTTTCACCTCCTTGGTTAAGTTTATTCCTAGGTATTTTACTTTATTTTTTCGAAGCTATTTTGAATGGGATTGTTTTCCGGATTTCTTCCTTTAACTAGTCATTATTGTTATGTAGAAAAGCTACTGACTTTTGTATGTTGATTTTGTATCCTGCTACTTGCTAAAAGTAGTTATCAACTCTAAGAGTTTTCTGGTAGAGTCTTTAAGGTCTTTTTAAGTATAGGATTATATCCATCTACAAATTAGGGATAATTTGACTTCTTCCTTTCCTGTATGTATCCTTTTTCTTTCTTTCTCTTGCCTTATTGTTGTGGCTAAGATTTCAATTATTATATTCAATAGCAGTAGAGATAATAGACACCCTTGTCTTGTTCCTGATTTTAGAGGAAATGCTTTTGAGTTTTTCCTCATTTAGTATGATGCTAGTTGTAGGTTTTTCATATATTGACTTTATTGTTTTGAGTTATGTTCCTTTAATTCCTAGTTTCTTCAGGGCTTTTATCATGAAAGGATGTTGAACTTTGTCAAAGGCCTTTTCTGCATCTGTTGAGATGATCAGGTGATTTCTGTCTTGGAGTCTATGTGCTGCCTGCCTAATGCTGAACCACTCATGCATCCCTGGAATAAATCCAACTTGATCATAGAACACAATCTTTTTAATGTGGAGGATCGCATGTTCAAGGCCGGAAGCAGCCTGTGTAACCTTGTCTCAAGATAAAAAATAAAAAGTGAGGCTGGAGGTGCAGTTCAGTGGTAGAACCCTTGCAAAATATGTATCCCTACACAATACCTACTTCAATTTCTCTATTGTGCCTCAAACATCAAAGTATACAAATAAAACCCATTTAGAACCCTACCAATACAACAGTGGTTGCAAATGATTGCATTTTTCTTTTTAAAACCTTTTTACTTACATAGGTTTAAAGGAGGTTTGTAGTACTTTTAATATTGTTTTTAGTAAAGCTTCTCCAGAAATAAACTCGTCATCTCTGGAGAATATTTACTTTTTTCAGGCTATTTGTTGGACTGAGTAAGTGTGGCACTGGTATTATTCAAAACCTCACAAAATCCTTTCAGGACACTCAATTCTAAATTACATTTTAATAAATATTACTATAAGAAAGATTTGTCTCATTCAATGGCCCACCCATTTTTAGTAACCTCTAATAATCTTCTATGACCAAAAAAACTTGTCTCCTAGTCTGATCTGTGATATTTGATATTTGATATCTTATGAAAAATGATCAGGTTTGTACTTCCATTCACTTGTTCAGCTTTTCTCAGTTTAGCAGATTGAAGCCAGTTATCATTAAATCTGTATTAGCCTCATCAACCTACTCCAAAAGTTGAGCCTTGATAGATTCATATTTTGGCTAACCCACTCAATCTAACCACCTGAATTTCTTTGGCAGTGTCCATCTGTTCCAAAAAGTGATACTTCCAAGAGTTGTTTCACCAAGGTTTTAGAGTGCGAATTTAAAATACTCATGCTTCCTCAACTGAAATAAAGTCTGCATTCGATCTGTGCCATTTAAAATTGCCCACCAGCTCAGTTAGCATTGCAGGCTTATTATTCTGAAATCATGCTGCCTGTGTACTGCTGCACCATTGCAGGCACAACATGGTGGAGATTCAAATCGCAGGCTTATACAGACTTTAGCCGGTCCTTTTATTTGACATACCACAAAGTCATTTAGCGGAAGTTAAATAATAATAAAAAGATTTCCTTAAGAAATAATTTTCAGAAAATTTCAACAGTATGTTAGCCACCCTGTTACAAGTTCTACAGTTAGAAGTTCAAATAAAATCATTCCCTTGTCACGCATTTGTGTTTACTTAAAATATTGAAGCTTAACTTAAAAGTATATGGTCACCATCCCTTAACCTAACAAAATGTTGAAACGTAATTTACTCCAGGTTTTAAAAAAGTATTTTAATTTTTTTTTTCAGTGCTATGGAGTTGAACCCAGAGTGTTGCACATACTTTGCAAGTGCTCTACTATTGAGTTGCACCCCCCCGCCACTTTTTTTTGTCTTGAGATACGGATTTGCTATGTTGTACGGCCAGCCTGTGACCTCAACCTCTTGATCCTCCTTCCTCAGCCTCCGGAGTCACTGAGATTACAAGCATGTGTCAAGGTTCCCAACTAATTATTTTAATTTTTCAAAGATGTGGCTAATTTAAATGTTTTGGAAATATAATGTGCAGGCAGGCATTAATTTTACACATCGGTCACCTGGAGATACGCTCGACATAAAGCTATATGACTTGGAACTGCTGCTGCTTCAGCTGCTGCTGCTGACCTTCAGCTTCCCTCCGGGTCCATTTCTTCCCACTTCAAGCCAGTGAGAATACTAGGGAGGATGTGATAAGTGGCAACAGAAGTGGAGGAGTATTTTGCCAATTCAACCTCTGCTCCACCTCGCAGCCAGTCTGATAGGCAGCACTTTTGCTTGCTTTACCTTAAGTCCAATCCTGTTCCTTATCCATGCACCACACAGCTTTTCACAACAAACACTGAGACGTTCACTTCTGTGCAGATTTCCCATGAAACATGAACCAATCTGACTTCAGTTGCTTTCTGAGTCTCAGTTGCCACTGCCTGGCAGAATTTCATTCTCTGATCTCACCACCAGGATGCAGCAGGGGAAGCGTCGCCATATATATTCTGGGAGCACAGAACAGGGATTTGGTTCTGGCCCACTGCTTACCTTGCTGGCCCCTGTGGCTTCAATAAGCTTTGGGGAAACAAACAAAGTAAACACCCATTTATGGTATCATTTCCAAGAGTAAATATTACTGTATTCAACATTCAAGTAAATGTTTAGAGTCTGGTTTTTTATTTGGGAACTGCTGGAAATATACAGAAAATTATGCCACTTGTGCAACCCACAGACTTGTTCAAACATTTTCTAAAATCTTCTCCATCCCTAAAACATGCAGACTTTAAGCTGGACTTCATAACTTTTCCTCATTTTTCCATAAGTATTAACTATAAAGAATAGATGTAGTAAGAGCCCTTGTCTACGGGAATTTGAAAAGCTTGTGTTCCTTTAAGCAATATTTTCTCTGGCAAATTCTTAATGCAGTGTGTCCTATACTTTTGAAATGTCTACCTCTCATTTTGAGAAACAGCCTCCTGCAATTTAGATTTTTTTCTTTTTTAATTCAAACTGGAAAGAAATCATCTTAGTTTGTTCCACATGAAACCTTCTTGCTGGGAAGCAAATTTGTCTGAAATTTATATCCAAGAGTTTCTTTAAAAAGGTCTAATTTTTAAAAAGATTTACCTCAATCTCCATCAGTGCAAAAGAACAAAACAAAAAAAACCAGATTTATAATAAACAAAAATTCCTCTTTCCGTTTCCATTTGTTCATGAAAATCTCAAACAACAAACCTGCTCTTGGTAAGCCGCAGCTGACCTCCACTTCAACAAGTCATTATGTAGAGTTGTATTTTTGTATGCATTTCAGTTCTCTTACTATTATGAGCATTAACACATCAACCTGTTTGAAGTGAAGTCGGCTGTGCCACACTGCCATCACACAGTCCTGCACTGTGACGTTCTCCTCCCTCCTCTGTGTTTCTGGCTAGACACTTCACTTTCTGGAAGTTTCTAAGGAAGCACAGGTCCAGTTTTTGTTTTAATCCTGCCAAAAAAATTTTAAACTAAATTCTAGGGCTTTCTGAATGCTTCACAGTAGATGTTCCAGGAGAAAATAATAAATAATGACTACAATTAAGATTCCAAATTATATTCTAAAATGAGCACTTTCTTTGCTCAAAACTATCATTTTAGAAAATTTCAACAAAAGACCTCACTGATCAGGAAAACTGATGCCAAAAACACCAACACTGATCAGAAGAAACACTGATTTATAACCTACTTTTTGTGGAAATGTACATTTTGTTGATTTTAATATGCAATTAATATCAAGGAACTAGAAGATAGTAAGATTCATGCAGCATTAGGTCAGTCTGGCAGAAAGTAACAGCCTCAACTCAAGACATGGACAACCTTTAAACTCAACGTTCTACAGTTTGCTCTTGGAAACAACATTATCTCGTAGTCTAATAATGTAGATTTACTTTTATTCAGAAATTCTTTCATATCTACTTAATGCAATTAAAAAACTTTAAATTATATGGCTCTTAGTGATGTCACACATGCGACATTTGAATGACAGATTTAAACTGTATCATTTTGCCCTCTTAAGAAATTTACTTACCAAATTATTACAATGGGAACACAAACATACAATATATTACTCTTTAATTAGATTTTTGTTTTACAATATGTTGTCAATGGGACACTTCAAGCCTGATAGAAATGCATTTTTTTAAAAAAAAAAAGTACCATTGGAAGAAAAGCTTCAGAAAAATTCTTGTCTTTTATATGGTGTAGAGATGGGAAATATTACCATAAAAATATCTTATTCCAGTCTTATGGGAAGCTCTTTCTGAATATTTTCATTTGGGTCTGTTATTCTTTAAACAGAACTTTTAAAACAATTTCAGATTTAAAATTGATATCTTGTTTCTAAGTGAGAAGTACATCCACTCTTCACTATTCACTTTCGTTAATATCTTGCAGACTGTCCTCTCGGGAGGCTGGTTTCTGTGTAAATCAGACTCAGGCTGGCTTGCATGCACGCAATCCTGCCTCACAGGACGTTCAGTGTTCACTGTATTGAGTTAAACTGCTTTAGAAGTGACGTAGGGGTCAGAATGATGCCTAGAATCTGAGCTTGGAGAACTAACCCTAGAATTGACGTTCTGGAAGCTGCCCACTGTGAGGAAGTAGCCTCAGAAGGGAAAAGGAGATAGGTCCTCAGCTAAATGTGCCAGTTTGTCCCTGGCCAATCAACAGCAACTGTGAACTGGGCCACTGTGGCCTGGCTCTGCCCTGTGGATATGCCTGAGCACGGGGGGGGGGCTATGTGCTTAAAACTGACACCAGGGACGAAGCTTGGGAATGAAGGAGCTAAAATTCAAATACCTCCTGAACACCAGCAATTCCTGGTATCCCCATTAGGTTCGGGCTATGGTTCTGGGAGATGTGAAACCACCATTAACTATTCCCTTTTATCAACCTAAAGGAAATGGAGCCTCTTCAAGGCTTCTTTTAATGGTAATACAAACCTGAATTTATTTATGAAAATAGAAGACAGGTTTAGGCAGAAGAACTCCAAGGAAACAGAGTCATGGACAGTGACAGGCCTCAAACTCCCTGGGTACAGCCCACTCTTTGTCTTGGCCTGTTAGTCCAAGGACAGGAAATACTGTGCTTCTGTAAAAACCAAGGCATCCTGCGCACCATCCCAGGCCACTTACTCTTGTCCTGGTCAATTTACTTACTGTTAACCCTTCTCTTTGAAACACTTTGAAATAATGTCCGTTGTTACTGTTTCAGATATAAAGCAATGCATACATTAAAACCCAGATTTTGTTTGTAACAAAGTGCTTAAGACCATCCTATGCAATTGTTTTTCACTTCATCTTCAACCAACAAAATCAAATTCATTCAAGTTTATGAATAATACTGAAAAAATGAATCTGATTCTCTTACATTTTAAATAATGTGCCTTCATTCCCAACTTTCCTTTACATTAACTGATTCAGTATCACAATAAGTTGAACTCTTGTCTGGAAAATATAGAAGGTACAAATATATAGAATTTTTAGGATAAAAAATTTTATGAATATAAAAATGCTTTCTATGTTTCAAAATAACACTTTTAAGATTCTCCTTATAGTTTTGGGTTTGGTAAATAAACCATTAAGTACCCAAGATTTTTTTTTTTAAAGTAACAAAAGATAATAGCATGGTTTTAAATACAAAGTTATACAAGAACCACTCAATTTGTGGATCATCCCCACAATATTCAACAGAAAGTTCAGTTTCTACCTAAGAAAATCCCTAAATATTTTAGTCATAAAATAAAATCCCATTATCAAAAACTAGTTTAAGATAGAGAAACCTATGCGCCTTAATGATTGCCAGAATTGCCCAGCAGAGCCTCAGTAAAATAGAGAATTGTCTACAAAGTACAATCTCTAAAATGTGTGCAAGTACTGCAAATCAGACAGACTGGGGCAGGCAAATGCCCTTGAAATAAGTCCTCATCCTCTAGCACCTTTCCCAGGTCCCAAATCCCCCGCTGCAGCCTCGTGCTCTGCATGTTTCCTTCAGTGCACTGCTGTTCACACGGCACGGCTCCTGTCCCGATGGCTCTCCACGAGGACCAAATGTGGAGGAGGAAGTAGGAGTTGGGCAAGCACTCTTTCCAGCTGTAAACGCTTTGCATGACTGGGTCCCCATAAGGAGGTGTGGGAGCTTAGATGAGCCTGGAGCTTTTCAGGAACTGAATGAGAACTCTGTACACAAACGTGTACTGGCAGAGGGTCTGCACCAGCATCATTCTCTGTTGCCGCAACATGTCCAGCACTCTCGGGATGTCTAGCACCTAGGGGGAGAGAAACAGGGATGAAGGAAATGTGCTGCCTGTGGGAGACAAAGGCTGGGGAAACTTGCTGCCCTCGCATACATCTGGCCAGGAGATGGGCAGTTTCCGTCTACCTCAGCATCTTCTATAATAACCCATGGCACCTACTTCTGATGTATTTTAATTACAGATAGAAAGCCCACACAGATTATTTCTTCAACATTCCCTGCATATAGCTCACTGACTTTGTCTAGTTTTATATAAATCGTATCTCACCAGATATCACGAGTCAACAAAAACAGTACACTAAGTGCTACCAGTATCTGGCTCAGCCTTTCCCACAGAGAGCACTGGCTAGTACTAATCATCCTTAAAACATTAACAGGCATTCCAGGAAAACCAGAGTTCTGAGCTCAAATCTGAAAAACTCTAGGCAAAGCAAAATTAAACAACATGATTTACTATAAGACAGCTCAGTCTTTAAAATGCTAATGGGATCTCAGAATTTCCATGAAGACATGGCCTTTTACAGGCAACACTTAATAATATCTTTTTAGCCACCACAGTCCCAGGAAATGTGTTCAAAAAGAACTCTTAGATCACTGTGCCCCTCTCCTTTCCAGACTTAATCCCAGTCCATCCTCTCTCCACCAAAGAAATTTGGGCTTAACACCAAAGTCATCACCTCATTGTGTTCCAGACAGGCAATCATGATCTCTGACAAAATGACGACACCAGTTCTTCCTACTCCAGCACTGCAGTGGACCAACAATGGCGGATTGGGGCTTTTGGGTTCACTAGTGCTATTTGTGTGGCGTCGAACAGACTGGATCTCTTCAAGGTATGCTGTGAAAAAGCAGTGACACAAAACTACTCAGGGATGACGGCACATCAAACTGACGACTCAATTTCACATTGACATGTTTCAGAAGGCTGCAGATAAAGAGCCCTGGATGCCTGCAAAGCAGCCCCACCCTGGCTGTTTCTGTGGGCAAGTCAGCCCCTCTGACCAAAATGTAATGGAGGAGACACTCTGAGAGACAGCTGTGGCATTCTCCTGTGGCATTCTCCTTGCGGCATTCTCCTTGCAACCAAGCTCTCCCTTAACACCGCCTTCTGGTAAGCCTTCCCAAGACACTTAGGTTCTACATTTTAAGACAAGTCCAAAGCTTGCATGAGATAACATAAAGGAATATAAGTGTTCCTCTCTGGCCAGAGGAGGCTGCCCTGGGAATAAACACTTACATAAAAATCCCTTGAGGTCTTCAGGACAGCCATGCTCGGGCCAGTCTGTGTACTGGAGATGCCAAACTGTCCTCTCCTGCCCCGTGAGCAGGTGCTTCATCTTCAAACCAGTGGTGGCATAGCAGCCAGAATCTGTGCGGAAGCGGGTTGTGATCTTAAACCTTCCATAGGTGACGGTGTTGTGCCTGGAACCAAGGCGTGGCCAATACCTAAAGCTCTTCTCCCTTCCACCCTCCTGTTAAAGAAAGTGCAGTTCAATACCAGCCACGAGCCAGCCACGGATGCCCGAAACTCAAAACCACAGCCCCACCCTATCTCTGTCTCTAAAGGCCAGGATTTTATGTCATTAACAGCTCTTTAGAGGCTGACAAAATCACTTAAGAGAAATGACCACTCACCTCTTCCGCTGTCACCATTGCTATAATCGCAATTCCCTGTTCCCACACCATCTGCCAAAAATCCTGACAGGTGTTCTGTAATGGCCCTTGCGTGGCAATATAATCCCATTCAATTCCACTGACAGAGACCTGAAATTATAAACAGTTAACAACTTAATGGGTATATAGATGTTGTTGTTGTTGTTGTTGTTAGGTGCTGTCGAGTCGGCATCCGACTCATAGCGACCCTCATAGGGTTTTCAATGGCAGACTGTTTCGGGATTGACTTGGGAGTGGATTGCCAGGTCCTTCTCCATATAGATGTAGAATATAAGTATATATTATACATGTGCTGATAATACTAAAAATGTGAACTGGAATATTCAGCAGAGTAAGGACAGGCTTATATCTTAAACTTCCTTGTTAAAACAATTTCCACTACTGATATCTTTGTAAATGTATATACTATGAAGTCAAATAACATCTCTGTGACCTGGGGAAATCTGCTAACCTCTAAGTCTCAGTTTTTCTCTACAAAATAAAAATACTGCCTACCCTCCTAGGCTTGTTGTGAAGATTGAGTCAATATACACAGTGCCTGGCACATAAATAGTCAATGAGTAGCTGTTATTGGTGTGATGGTTCCTCTTCTTATAAAAATAGTATCAACATCATAGTGCCCTGAATTTCAAACACCATTTCCTCTCATGAAGTATTAAATATGTTTGAAAAGGTATTAGCAATTAAGCCAAAACCTAAGTTAAATGTAAGATTTCTAGGGAAAAAAATATCTTCCTCCCTGAGGTGGCCTCATCTGGAATTTCTGAGTCAAGATCATTCTCCATAATAATACCAAGTTTCCACTTAAGACTTAACACTTTTAAGTACTATCCAATATAACACAGTAACTACCAGTAACTATTAGATTTGCCATCAGGAAACTTGGGCTAAATCTTAGTGATGACAGTGAGCTGTTTTCTGTGTACTCATTAAACATCAGACCCTGTGCCAACCCCTGTTCCACACACCCTCCCTCTAGGGCTGCCAGCCCCTAGCCACAACTCTGCACACTCTCACCAAGCACTTTCTTGGTGGCAGGCATGTGTCTGGGCACAAGCTATCACAGAGGGTGGTCTAATGGGAAGCTCTACGCTAAAATCCCACCACTTGTGAATCTAGGAGTAGACACAATCTATCCAACTCTGAAACTCACGCCTTTTCCATCATTTTTCAGGTTGCCAGTGAAGATTGTGAAAGAACCGTAACATTCAATTCTTATGCGTCCAGTCATAAGAGACTAGAAGAGTTATTCCAAAGAAATGCTTGGCTTTTAAAACACACGATTGCTGCTATTGTTGGGTGCCACTGAGGTGGGAGCAACTCATAGTGACCCTACGTGCAACAAATGAAACGCTCCCCAACACTGCGCCATACTTGGCACTGTGTCAGTGCTTATATGTTATTTTATTCATAGGATTCTTGACAGCTGATTATTTCAGGATTGATTCGGGAGTCAGCTGCCACGTCCTTCTCCCACTTTTGCGGTGCTGGGGATCAAATCTAGGGCCTTAGAGAACACAGAGCAGCATTCTACCAACAGAGCTAAACCCTGTATGTGCATAGTTCCCCCAAACCACTAAGGGATACGTGCAAGCACATACAGATTGCCACGTCTTCAGAAAGCTTCGGCAGTCAGACTGCTCTCTGATCAAATGTGACTTGCAAACTGAAGAAAATGAAGGAGAGAAGAAAAACAACTCCCGACTGTAGCAGCTTATTCATTCATCACTATAAGAAGATTTCTCCTTCACAAAGTAAACAATCAAGTCTGGCCAGCAAGAATGAAGGGGATGATGACAGAGAAGAGAGAACATCCGCTTCATTCAGCCACCTGCTGTGAACCACCATTTTTGCCATTTTAATGAGTGTGACATGGTCCCAGTTAAATAGCATTATACTATTTCCAGGAAAAAAGTGCTTCTCTGCACATTTAAAAATGACCACGGGGAAGATGCAAAGAGAACAGATGGTACCTTTCGAAGTGAAAGCTTTTGTGAACCCCGTAAAAGGCCTAGGCATGGGGCTGGGCGTATGGCTCAGTGTAGAATGTTTGCCTAGCATGTACAAGTCCCTGGGTTCAATCCCAGGGTCACCAAAAACAAACAAACAAAAAAAAGCCAGACATGTTTTTACGTAAAAATGCTCACAGGGATGTGATGAGAAAAACTAGCAATTTGGTAGCTCCTATGAGAATTTATAGGCCTGCAGCCATAGCCCTGTGGCATCCGATCCCGTCAGATCTCGGAAGCTAAGCAGGGTCGGGCCTGGTTAGTACCTGGATGGGAGACCACCTGGGAACACCAGAAGCTGTAGGCTTGGGAGAAGGACCTGGCAACGCCCTCCCAAAAGTCAATCTGCCATTGAAAACCCTATGAACAGCAGAGAAGCACTGACAATAGTGTTTCCCCTGTTGTACAGAGGGTCGCTGTGAGTCAGATATCGACTCGACGGCACCTAACAACAACAACAACAATGAGAATTTATGAACTTGAAAGAAGTCTTCAGATTTACAGTGGCAAAATTCTAAAGCCAGGCAAACAAAGTGCTCCCTGAGTCCTGGGAATAATGTTGGGGGCACAGCAGACCCACACATGGAGAGGGTGGACATGACTTTCACATTGTCTGAAAAATACTTCTTATCTAGCACTGGTGTATGGGTTCTCCAGCTTGTGAGAGTTGTCACAATAGTTCAAAACTGGGGTGTTTCAAGCTTAAAAAGAGAAATACTGTATGTTCTCACTCATGTGGGAGCGGAATCATACTTAAAGGGAGAGAAAATCCTATACAAAAATTGATACATAAAAAGTGCACAATTAAACTTAGTGAAGAAGGGATGATATAAAGAGTAGAAAGAAGGAGGTAGGGAACTGGGGAAGCAAAGATTGCGGAAGGTGAGGTGGGGAAGAGGGTCAGTGTGGAGGGATGAAGGGAGAGAGGATGATCTCAATGCAAACAGTGCAACTTCATGAGTACATTGGAAAAATAGGCGAATATAACCCCAATATGCATTTGCAATGAAAGTGTTGCCAAAAGTGATGTAAAGGATGCATAATGGAAAAAGCCAATACTGTATTATTTGGTAATCCACTCCCAAGGCAATCCCGAAACAGCCATTGAAAACCCTATGAGGGTCGCTATGAGTCAGATACCGACTCAATGGCACCTAACAACAACAGTTTTATTTGGTACCTCATCATCATTTACTAATAAAGGAAGATTTAAAAAAAAAACCCTGGGATGTTTTAGAATACAGGCACAAATACAATTTTTACCATTCCTATAACTTAACCAAAAGCTACCTGTGCTATTTACTACTCTAGATGTTCCTCTCACCTTAATATGTGACGCATTGATGTAGCCGGTATTGTTTTCCTTGGTTGGTACCAACTCCACTCTCGCATCATCATAGGGGAGGACGTCTTGGAATCGGTTTCTTTCCGCATTTTCAGGGAGTCGGGCTATTGAGCATTCCCCATCAACTAGCCGTTTCTTAAGAATTCTTTCATATTCTGTGAATACCATTCCCTGTTCTAACCGCTGTTCCAGAATTTTACACTGTAAAAGAGAGCATGTGAAATAAAATGAATGTAGTCACATGCCATAGCTGCATTTTAAACTTTTGAAGTCTTATTTTCTGCTGCAAATCTAATATTGCAAATTCTACATGAAAACAAACTTAAAGTTTTAACACACAGTAATAAGAGATAAAAGCACAAAAGACATACTCCTGTTGGCAGGATATACAATGCAAAATTGTGTTTAAAGCTGAAAATCAGCATTTTGTCGAATCTGTTTCCTCTAAATCTATGGTCAACTTTGTGATCCCCCGAGGAAGAGAATTCTCCTGGAGAACAGTAAATCCTAGAATAGGATAACCAGTTCCAAAATCTGTGAACAAATGCTTCAGCCTATAATAAATACTGTGCAAGATACCAAAAGCAATAAGCACTGGGAACTACCTCTAGGACCCACTTGTAAGGAAATTCATGCCTGTCTTATTTTGATATAAGAAAATCTCATTAAAAAAAATCTCAGTCACAAAGGAGGTTTTGAAAAATTGAGTAATTATTTACTCTTGAGATAAAATTTCAGTATAATGAAAGCAGTCAAATGTGAGCTTTCTTTCCTGGATACGCTCATACACATTTTAGAGTTCTTCTCAGTTAAAGGCCATTGGGAATCAACACTGACCCAATGGCTGGCAGAAGGTAAAGAACATTCAGAAACAAGTAAATCAACATTGGAGCCTGAAATTATCTATGAAGACATTAGCTATACATTTGCCCCAGTTTTGTGGCTCAGATTTTAAAGTACCTTAAATTCACTAAAATCTCCTGATGGCATTTTTGTGTTGCCTTCACAACTGTCCCAAAGAAAGCACAAAGGCTAGTGAGTCCCACACATACGCACCCTTTCATCATTTGTTGCTCGGGTCGACACTTCCTTTCCTTCATCAGGCAGAGGCAATCGAGACAGGGAGAGTCCGTTGAGAGCAGCCAACTTAAGGGGACCAATCTTTTTTGTATCTACTCGAGTCTTTTTCATTCCCTATAAAAACATTTACATCTATATATGAAATGCATACAGATACAGCCCTTCCGAAAGAAATCTCAATGGGCTAAAGACAGGAAACAATGGGAAGGTTCTTTGCCAACAGCCACTGGGGAACTTCTACTCCTCCTCCTATCATCTGTTAACAAACACTAGGAGGAAGACATTCCTTTCAAGGCCAAAGCTCTGATAAGTCTTCCAGATAGAAGGATTTGAAACTCAACTGGTTACAAGACTCTGTTGCAACAAAAGGTGAGGCTCTAGGCCAGCAACATTCCTTTACAGAACTTTAAAACATGACCCAAAATGATTGGCTGTGGTCCAAAGAGAAACTTTAAAAAACAATTCCAATTTTAAAGTGCAATCATATGGGAGGTTGCCTTCTCACAGCCACCTGTATTGTACATTCTATTGCAGAATTGGGTCACATGGGCTGGGTTAGTACACTTCTCAGAATAGCCACATTTTTAAACGAGAAAGAAAAAAAAAACAGCTGGCATCTCTAAGAGGAAGAAAGGAATAAGAGTACATCAGTAGAATTCTGTCTTCTGAAAACAAGTGCTTCACAAAGTTATTATGAGGCCTAATGATTTCCTCCCTACATCAAATAAGCCTAAGAAGGCTGTCTCCTTGGAAATTCTATACTTCCTTAGGAGCCATAATAATTCTAATGAGAGTAGCCCCAACTTGAAAGAAATCGTTTTCTCTGTTGTGTCTTGAAATCATCTTAACTCCAGCTCTGTCAGCCTTAGAAAATGCCATGAAGCCCCAGGATCAAAACAACAGAGCAAGAACAAAGAGAAAAGACATTTTGATGAGGGAAGAAAAAACAGTGTAAGACTGTTACTATAATTGGAGGATAGGATTGATACCTCACTCAAAAGGGTAACTAGGATATTTTTTAATTTCATAATTCACATTTGACCATGAGAGTCCTAAATAATGCAACCCCGACTAGGAATGTGTAGAGTCTTAGGTTAAAGTCTAGTCTCTAACTAATGTCCTTCAGATAACTCACCTTTCCACTATAAGACTCATTTAGACAAAAAGAGAGAAAGAGACACACACAGAGACAGATACATAGACTAAAAGGTCCTATTTTGGCTAAGATGTCATGATTCCAATGTATGGAGAAAATGGTGATGTGCTGGAAATGTTTAACAACTGCCTCCCAGTGGAAAAAGTTTTGATCTACATTTGCCAATTTCCATGGTGTAAATACTCCCAATATAGCCAATTTCAAGCCGTCAATGGGACTTTACCCAGCTCACAAGATTCATGAGAATGTAATGGTCAGATCCTGCCAGCCCCTAGGAGCTGATGCTCACACTTCTCTCCCTGAACGCAACTCAAAATGCTCTATAGGAACCTGCTGGACAAAGGTGATTGATTGGCTGTAATTTCAGTTCACAAGCCAGTATTTGAAGAAAGACAAAGCAAACTTTGAGTATCTCTTAATTAGCTCTTAGAGTATGAGCATACAGTTTTATGTTTATTTATTAGTAGTGCTGGGGATTGAACCTAGGGCCCTGGGCATGCTAGGCAAGCATTCTACCCCTGAACTACATCCCCAGCCCCAAGCATGTGGTTTTAAATGCATAATCTGCACAGTGATTTCTTATGTGAGAACCACCGCATAAGACCAAAGGGTACATCAAACAGAAAATCTTTTTCCGTAAATGTGTGAGTACCCAAACCAGTCCATCTCTGAGATAACAATCATATCCCAAGGCCCAAGTAGGCACAGATGGGTGGGGAATCCTAAACTGTTCCTTCTTGTCTGCAATTCATTTCACTGTTTTAATACTAAGCCTCTTTAACTTTAATTCACATTCGTATGTTTGTTTGTTGTGACAATTACAAGAGATAATGGCAACTCCATGTTATCATGAAGGGTGCGGAGGTTTAGCAGGGAGTTGGCCCCTTCAACTCTTGGGAAGTTAGTAAGCTAAATACATAAAGCAACTCCACAGTAATACATTAACATTGACTAAGCACTTTCAATGTGCCAGGGCCTTATTTTATTCCTCCAGCAACTCTCAGGGGTCATCTCATTTACAAATGAGAAAAGTGAGTTACAAGGAGACTAAATAGCTTGCCCAAGGTCACACAGCTGCCTCTTTTATAAAGGAATCAGTGTTAAAATAATAAAAACAAATCGCTCATTAAAATTAGTTATACTGAAGCATTTAATGCATGTCTAATGCTGTGTGGGCCTGCAGCTGTAGCCCTGTGGCATCCGATCCCATCAGATCTCAGAAGCTAAGCAGGGTCAGGCCTGGTTAGTACTTGGGTGGGAGACCGCCTAGGAACACCAGGTGCTGTAGGTTTGGGAGAAGGACCTGGCAACCCACTCCCCAAAAGCAATCTGCCATTGAAAACCCTATGAACAGCAAAGAAGCACTGACAATAGTGTATCACCTGTTGTACACAGGGTTGCTATGAGTCAGATACTGACTTGGCGGACACCTAACAACAACAACAACAACAACAACAACAACAACAACGCCATGTGGAACTTAATGCTACAAAGCAAATGGGCAGGGCAGGGATGCCGTTCCCAGGTTATGGACCTGGAAGCTGAGGTTTGAAGCATAAAGGGTCCTGTCTATTGCTAAAAGAACTAACAAATGGCACAGTCTAGACTCAGACCCAAGGGGTTAAGCCCAGAGCCTTGTGTATGCTAGGCAAGTGCTCTATCACTGAGCTGCACCCCTAGCCTCTTTTTTAAATTTTGAGCCAGGGTCTCACTAAGTTGCACAGAGTGCCTCTGGCCTCGAACTCATGATCCTCTTGCCTCTCAAATCGCTGAAATTATAGAAATGGGCCACAGTGCCTGGCTCCAAAGCTTTTCACTCTTAGGACCTGTACTCTTGACCACAGCTGCTTGCTCTCTGGAGTAAGCAAAATCTCCTATGCAAAAAGAAGGGGGCCAAAAGCAGAATCCAGCTATATGATTTTATCAATACTGTAGGTCTTAAATATCAGTAAGAGAGAAAATTTGTGTTTTTAAGAGAACCAGTTTATCAGTTACCTCAGAGCAAGTTGAACCTGCCAGACCCCATGCAAAATACTCAGGAATAAAATGGGCTTGAAAAACGGGCCATCCTCAACACAAATACCACTTGGGAAAAGTACTTGGGTTACACATAAAAACTGCAGGCAGTTCTTCAGGTAGTGTTGCTTAAGGCCCAATCCAGCCAGCTTACGACCTTATAGAGACTGTGGGGACCCCCATACCCTGTCCTTACCCTGATACTGCTCATCAGACCACACCCATCAACTCTGGTCCACTGGAGGCCTTGGCCTCTACTGTTCAGATAGGTAAGCTGTACTATCAGAAAAAAGATTAAACTTAAAATTCAGACCCAAAACTCACGAAAAGAAAACACATTTAAATCGATGGCGCTTTTGTGAGTAGATTGTTTTTATGTACATTGATCTACTTCATAAGCGTCATAATACTGTGTGAGTTTTTCCCAGCCTATCGAGATGTTTCCAGCATCTCTGAGGATCTCCCACACTAGGCCAGAACCATGCCTGGGATGGGCCCTCAGGTCTGACGGTGCAGGTTAACAGAGACGGGGGAGGACAGGGCTCGCTGCCAGGACACTGGAGACAACAGGGTGTGCTCATCACTTGGCTTAGTTCCAGGGCAGGGCATGGGGAGACGAGGTGTGGACCAAGAGAAGCTGAATGCCTGAGCAAAGCAACAAGATGACTT
The DNA here is from genome assembly GCA_007922755.1 of Pedetes capensis. Classification (NCBI taxonomy): domain Eukaryota; kingdom Metazoa; phylum Chordata; class Mammalia; order Rodentia; family Pedetidae; genus Pedetes; species Pedetes capensis. The sequence continues at coordinate 48,555 of VMDO01008117.1, read as the reverse complement.
TAGGTGGACAAATGTCATGACAGGTCCACAAATGTTTAGTCAAAAGCCAAGAACGCCAAAAAGTTCAGAGGTGTCGTCAAACTCATAGTGACCAGCACAGGGCTTTCAATGGCTGATTGTTTTGGGATTGATTTTCGGGAGTGGATTGCCACATCTGTCTCCCAGAAAGACTTTAACAAGCAATTATTACTTAGTAAAAGTATGTTTGGCATACCTGGACGCAGAACAGCATAGAAGAGAACAGGCTACAGAGATAAATATGAGTTTAAAATCCCAGGGCTGTCACCTACTAGCTGTGTGACCTTGTAACAGTTACTTAGTAGTGCAGAGCCTACTTCCTTATCTGTAACATGGACATACATAACAATAGGATTGTTGTAAACCAGCACAGCAAAGTAGCTGGAGTGCCCTCAGCACATGGTAAATGATCTGAGAATGGCAGCTAATGATGATAGTTCAGGCTCTTTTTGTTCCAAATAGGTGGTTGTTGTTGTTGTTAGGTGCCCTCGAGTTGTATCTGACTCATAGTGACCCTCATACTGTTTTTTAATGGCTGATTGTTTTTAGAGATTGCCTTGGGAGTGGATTGCCACATCCTCTCCCCATTTTTGCAGTGCTGGGAATCAAACCAGAGACCTCAGACACTGCAGAGCGGCACTCTGCCAACTGAGCTAAATCCCAGCCCGTCCAAATAGGTAAGAAGTGCTTAATCCATATTTATTGATTATACTTAACAGTAAAGAGCTGCTATTTCTATAAGGAATTTGCCTTGAATTCTCAGTTCACATCATCTTCTCTTTAAAGAGAACTGGAGCTCTGTTTTGTTGTTTGTCTTGACATAGTGCTACTTTCCCAATTCCAGAATCACTCCCAAGGGCTCAGAAGGCATGACCAAGATATTCAAGCTGTAATCACAGATTCTGACCTTGAGAATTACAGAAAGAATTAGGAACACAGCCTTGGTTGGCTCTCACATCACCGGGCAAGCTGAACAAACACAGCCCTAGGCTGCTACATCATTTTTTTCTTCTTTTTTCCTTTCTTCCGCCCCCGCTTCTCTCCCCCATCCCTATATCTATCTCTGCCTTTTTTTCTTTCTTTTTGTTTCTTTCTTTCTGTAGTGCTGACAGAGGAGTGTTTGAACCCAGGGCCTTGTGCATACTGGGCAAGTGCTCCACCACTGAGCTGACCCCCCACAAATACTTTTTAATTTATTGAGACAGGGTCTGGCTAAGTTAAGCAGGCTGCCTGTAGTCATGAACTCAAAATCCTCCCGCTTCAGCCTCCCAAGTCACTAGGATTACAGGCATGGTGTGCCATTGTATTTTTAGTGGGTGGTTAGCAAAGAAATCCTAGCTGAAGTCATGAAATCTTCATCTCCTTAACATTATATTGCTAAGACATTTCATTTACTCTTCCATACAATTCCACACAGCCTTTACACTCTATCCAATTTATTACTCGATGAGCTCTTTCCCTCCATCCAACTTATCTCTAGCAAAACCACTAAAACTCTCATTAGTCCACATAATTGCCATATACGAACTCAAACATGCTCAAATTAAGACAAAAGAAGAGAGAACATGTGAGGAGGAACAACATGGCCAGGGGCAATGACCCACATCTGTAAACCCAGCAACAACGTGGCAGGCGGAAGCAGGAAGATTGCAGGTTCAAGGCCAGAGGCAGCCTGTGTAATTTAGGGAGACCCGGTCTCAAAAGGTAAAATAAGAGCTAGGGGTGCAGCTCAGCAGTAGAGGGCTTGCAAAGCAAGCCTGAGGCCCTGAGTTCAACCACTCAGTACTGCAAAAAGAAAGAAAAAGAGAGACAGAGAGAGAGAGGAGAGAAAGAGGAAGAAAGGAAGGAAGGAAAAAGAGTATAGGAAAAGAAGAGAGGAGAAAAAGAAAATGTTAACAAGAAAAAAGGCTGAGCGACATCCGAAGTACTGAGTGGGAGAAGAGCTGGGCAGCCTAGCAGAAGCTGAGCCGACGGGCACCGTTCCCCACGCCTGCGGCGCCTCTGCTCCCAGGCCACCTTACCCCTAACGGCGGAAGTCCTTCCACGTTGTTCTTCTTCCCCGACAGGAGGTCGGACACGGGCCTCTTCTTCAGAGAGTCCCTCCGGGCTCGGTACCTCCCTGACGTCGTGAGGTCCGACTCAGACATGGACGGCGTCAGCAGCCCGTCCCTGCGCGGCCGGTGCGCATCCCCAGGCCCGGGCACGGGGCTGACGTCCCTCGCCCTCCTCTCGGTCTCGGGGACGTAGGTCTTGGGCTCGAGGATGTGCAGCGGGCCAGGGGCGCAGGGGTAGCTGAGCTGGGGGTCCTGGGCGTAGGCGGCCAGCGGCGGGGGCTCGGGCCGGACGCCGGGGGCCTGCGCGCGGCCGTCCTCCTCGTCGTCGTCCTCCTCGCTGCTGTGGATCAGCATGGTGGCGTCCGAGAGCGACTTGGCGTGGCCGAACCTCCCGGCCTCTGGCTCGGCGGGGTCGGCGCGCTTGGCGCGGTCGGCGGGCACGCAGGGCTGGGAGCCGGCCAGCAGGGCGGCCGAGGCGGACAGCGCGCGCTCCTGCAGCCGCAGGCCCTCGAGGCCGTGCGCCAGCCCGGCCACCTCGATGCTGTTCCGCTTCTGCAGCTGCGCGCGCCGCGCGGCCGTGAGCGGCTCGCTGACCTCCTGCAGCGAGTGCGCCACCGGCAGGCTGTCCTCCTGGAAGGTCTGCACCGAGTGGTGCACGCGCCGCGTGATCAGGTCGGGGTTGCTGCTGCTGATGTACAGGTGGCGCGACAGGTCCGGGGTGCTGTTGGCCGGCCGCGGGTGCGGGTAGGGCGGCGGCGGCCGGTACACCTGCGTCCGCAGGATGTTGGCGGCCGCGTAGTCCTGCGCCTGCAGCTGCGCGTCCGTCAGCTCGGGCACGCTCACCGCGCCCACCACAGGCCGCCTCTCGGCCGGGTGCGGCGACGCCGCCTGGCTGTGGAAGCTGTAGCTGAGGCCGAGCGGGAAGTGCGCGGCCGGCGGCGAGGCCGGGTGCGCGTGCTCGCGGATCTCGGGCTGGCTGTAGACCAGCGCGGCTGGCCGGCTGTACGCGTACGAGCTGCCGATGTTGAGGTTGCGCAGCGAGCGGCTCTGCCCCTCGGCGTGCACCAGGCCCCGGTGGAGCTGCTTCACCACCGTCTCGTAGTCCGGGGTCGGGCGGTAGGACGGAGGGATCAGGGCGCTGTGCCGGTGCGACGGGAGGTAGTCGGGCCTCATGACGTCGCTGCCGGTGATGCTGGGGTTGGAGGACATGGGCGAGGGCTGCAGGTAGGGCTGGGGGTTGTTCAAGGAGTTGGTGCTGTGCGCACTGTAGACGCTGCCATTGCGGATGCGACCGTTGAGGTCCATCTGAGCTCGGTCCAAACTCGTCTGGGAGTGGTAGTAGTAGCCATTCTGGTTGGGCACAAACAGGTTATCTGGGGGGGAAAAAGTTTTAAAATGAGATTTTTAAAATATGTATTACATTGGGCTGGTTATTCCAGGAAAATACTGAGATAGGCCCTGACCCTGGATGGCATTTTCAACACAAAATTCTTGCTACAGTGACATGGCTCCACCCACACGATCCTGGTAGCCCTGAGAACCTTGGGGGTGGGTCAGCCTGTGTACCTGGAGGTGTTTAAGACAGGGCACCCTATGAACATTTGCCAAATCGAAACCTAATGTTAAGAGTATAATTATTTCTCAAAACACTGTCCTTTTTCTGAAAGCTAATGTGCTTCACTAGAGACATGAAATAGACTTTCTGGAACTCTGTGGAACTCGAGGCAGAGATGTTACCCAAGGCACTGAGCCAGCAACTCTGTTTTCTCTCTTCCGGTAGGGACGCAGCCTTGCCGATGTCTGTAAACACTTCCTTAACTGGAATTTTAGATTGTTAGGATGGGTTCCTCCAGAATAAAGAAAAGCCTCCCACTATAAAAGGGCACTGCTGCAGCAGGATCTGAGCCTCTCCAGGCCAACAGGAGATGCCCAGGAGCTAAGAAGACCCCGGCTAAGACAGCTCTGCTTGTCCCTTGCCTGCCTCCACCATTCAGAAAGACTTAGATCCAGGGCTCCCAGAATCAAGAGCTTAATCTCACATTGCTGAGTGTGTATCTGTGCAGGGCTGTGAGGAGTCACGTTTCTTCCACCTGAATCACTTCATAAGGAGCATGATTTCCAAAACTTCCAAGAGAACTCAGCAGTTAAGTCCTCCAGAGAACAGTTTCCCTTGAAAAGCATTCTTTGTGTCCTTTAAAAGTTCATTGGTAGTTGAAAGGACAACTGATTATCAAAGTGGGACACCACAGGCATCTTACTCTGGAGGCTCACAAAGCTCTAACAAACAGCACTCAAATGCCCATTCTCCTCTTCCTGGTGACATGCACTGCTTCCTTGTCACTGTGCTTTCCCCATCCACAGGCGTCCCTGGATCCCTCTCTTCTCACAGTTGTAAGAGCTCAGATCCCTGGTCCAGCTGGTCTGAACCAATCTGACCCTTGCCAACCTGGCATCTCTGCCTCCAGGCTTCTCTCTGCACCCTTCCAACCATCCAACCTTTTGCATGCCTGTTATGTGTGAAGGCCTGCACTAAGAGCGTGAAGGGGGAAAGAAGACCAGAACACAGGCAAAGCAAAAGGGAAAGGTAGCCACAGCGATCATCACAATTTAAGGGAGGAGAAAAGATAAGGGTATGAGTCCAGAGGAGGGAAGGATGGCTTTCAGCATGGGCCAAGTTGAGGAAGACAAGGAAAAGATGGTCAGGAACCACCTCACAGAAGATACGGCATTCAAGAGCCTGTGTGGTGGATGGGACGGATGGTCCAGCTTCTGTCAGTAACCAGGTGCCTCTACCTCTGACAGCACACAGGTGCCTGGCGTCAAACCTCTGACAGCACACAGGTTCCTTTGACGCCAGGCACAGCCATGATTGGTAACAGTAAAGGGCAAGTGAGAAGGGGGTTAAGAGCCAGTCCCTGGGGTTCTCTTCCTCCTGATGTCCTGGGCAACAACATTCTAGATAAAAGAGTCTCTCCGATACAAGCCTTCATCGGAGGCTGATGTTGAGCAGAGCCCTCCGGCCAGGGCACCGGACAGGTACCCTGTGCAAGAAGTAAAGGCACTGAGCATTTCAAATGTTGTCAACCCAGCAGAACCAGCCTCTCCTGGCTGGGCGGGAGGGTGCTTGGGGAAAGGGCTTCCGGCGTGACCGGGGAGCATGGGCAAAGCCAAGGTCCACTCCTAGAGAGCAGGCAAAAAAGGTGCAAACAGCAAGGAAATCAAGAAGAGAAGGCTAGTGGGATGCCGTGCAGATGGTGAACACTAGGTGAAGGATGATCCTGCACGTCCGGGAGATTAGACGGCAGCAGAGTCAGATGACCTGGGCAGAGTGGGGACTGAAGTTACAGTCCACAGGAGGCGGCAGCCAGGGAGAGGCAGGGAACATGAACCGCCTGGAAGAGAAATCGCATGGTGCCAGAGATAACAGAATTTTCAACTGACTAGATGTTAAGGCCAAAGGAAAGAAAAATTACATGCAGCTTGGAATCCATGTAACCAGGAGAGTGACTTCATCACAAAAATGAAGGGACTTAGGGAAGGAACAAGCTGAGTCAGGAGAACAAGGAGTTCAGATTTAGTATTTAATTTCCAGCAAGTCGTAAGACCTGATCCCGTTTCCTGAGTGCTCACCATCTGCCAGGCACTCCACGTGCAGGGGCCCCCATCAGATGTCACAGCCTGTCCGGCGATAGAGAATATGGGGCCGGAGCAAGAAGTGGTGACTGGGTGGGGATGAAAAGCTGGGCTGCCCTTGTGGGAACTGAATGTGAATGAGCCTGTGCTGGGAGCTCCCAATGGGAGGAGGGGGGCCATAGACAGGCCTGCTGGACACCAAGCAGGACACTGCCAGGAGAGAGACCTGCGCAGTGGGAAGAACGATGCTTTACTCTGGCAGTGAGGAGAATCTGTGGGTGCTGGGGAACCCCGAGAGGCAGCTTTGACAGAGGAGTAAGGGGTAACCAGCAAGCAGGAGGAGCACATGTAGGTCATGTTCAGAAGCAGAGGAGTGAAGAAGAAAAGAAAAGTAACCCAAACCACTGTTTGATGACACAGGAGAGCCAAAAACTAGGGTAGCAACAGACAGAGCTAAAAGAATGAGTAGCAAGGAGACGGTAAAGAGCAGAGGCTGACGCTGGGGATGGGAGGCGCCAGGGTGCAAGTACAGATGGGCATGTGCAAGGAGGGGAGGACAGTGATGAAATACAGTGCCCCCCCAGATGGACACTGGAAATCCATGCCCCAAGCACCGCTCTCCTCCTGCCTACCTCACTGCATGGACATTCTCACCTTCATGCCTAAGCCCAGCACACGCAGTGCAGTCACTGTCCGCCTTCATCCCTTCACATCTCATTCCCTACCAGTTCCCTATGCAAGAAGGCAGCCTGACTACTCTGCTCTCCAAGCAGCCCCTTCCTCCTGCTGTGCCATGGCGTCCACGACAACCCTAAGGCACAGCAGTGGTCCCGGTCAAAGACCTGCCTTCTCTGTTCAAATCCAGCCACCTCTCAGGGTCCAGGAAGCTCTTCTCCATCCCCTCTAATACGGTGAGCCTGTCTTCCATGGGGGCGGGGGGGGGGGGGCACAGTGATCATGTGCTCTCTCTTTGCAAAATGATCGTGGTTTCTTTGTATCTGACTTCCTTGTGTGTTTGTTGTAGTATCCCCCCATCAGACCCTGAGCTCCTTAAGCTCTGACGTTGTTGTTGTTGTTAGGTGCCATCAAGTCAACGTCCAACACACATCGACCCTATGTACAACAGAATAAAGCACTACCCAACACTATGCCATCCCTGGTACTATGTCAGTGATCCTCTGCTATTCATAGGGTTTTCATGAGCTGATTGTTTTCTGGGAGTGGGCTGTCAGGTCCTTCTCCCAAACCTACAGCACCCAATATGCCCAGGAAGTTTCCCATCCAAGGACCAACCAGGCCCAACCCTGCTTAGCTTTTGAGGTCAGATGGGATGGGATGCCAGGGTGGTATGGCTGTAGACAAACGCTGAGATTACTCATCCATATCAACATCTATGCCCTTCAGTACAGACTTACACACACATTATGGAGTGTTAAACGAATGCTCAAGATCCAGCCCCAGGGGAGGGGCACTATAAATACAGCACAGAAACTGCAGTAATCAAGTGTTCACGCCTTTATGGTGGGAAGGTCTCAGGCAGGGAAAAAACAAAATGAGCCTGCACATCTTTTATCAGAAAGCAAGAAAGCGCTTTTAAAGGCTAATGGGAGCCAGGTGTAGTGGTGCATGCCTGTTATCCCACACGCAAGGGGCTAAGGCAGGAGGATCACTGAATTTGAGGCCAGCCTGGGGGCACACAGTGAGACACTGTCTCAAAAAAGGAAAAGAGCTAATGGAGGAGTGCTAGAAGGACAGGAGCCAGCGTGAAGGAGTTACCTCTGGCTCATTTGGGATCATCTGAGCATCAAAATTTGACACTGCGTATTTTCAACATACATCCAAGAAAGAATTTGGAACATAATGGCTTATTCTATGAATCCAGGATGGCTATAATGATGACAACAATTTTTAGTATAACTTCAGCCAAAAATTATCCAGGCTTCAAGACCTCCAGGTCTTCATAGATTTATTCATAGTAATAACCATGCAAGGCTTTGCAGAATTAGTATACTTTACCTTGGGAAGAAGCATATGGCTCTGTGTAATGTCCATTATAATGCAGCTGAGGCGGGGGAGCCATCACATAGGGCTGGGGTTTAGGCTAAGAAAGGGAAAGTTGGACACAGGATTAAAACGCATTGCCTATGTACTAGAGGTAAAGTAATTCTCTGCTGGATTCTTTCTCCTGGTTAAAAAACTTCTGAAGGAGTTAAATATATTCTATATGGAAATTAAACATGAAGACACAGTAGGTCTTACGGTATCTATCATTTTCACTGTTCCCCAAGTGGCAATGCCAGGCCCTATTGCACTGATGCCAAGGATACTAGAGGGCACAAGAAAACCTGCATCCAAAAAGTTATGAGCAAGACAGAATAAATAGAAATTTCCTTGTATAAACCTGAATATAAGAAGCTTAGATGTAGAGCCGGGCATGGTGGCGCATGCTTGTAATCCCAATGACTCAGGAGGTGGAGGCAAGAGGATTACAAACTCGAGGCCACAGACAGCCTACAGGATTTAGCGAAATTCTGTCTCAAAAGAAACTCTAAAAAATGGGCTGGGGGTACAGCATTGGTAGAGCACTTGCAAAGCATGCCGGGTTCAAGCCCCCAGTACCAGAAGAGAAAAAAAGGGGGGGGGGGAGCTTATATGCAGCATTTTCAATCTTATTAGACAAAGTCAGTAAGTCATTCAAATATCTAACAACTTATGATTGGTCTTGGCTACGATTTTAAAATTTGTAGTATTTGGGTGAACCGGATAATTAAATGTATATATTTAAATGATATTTAAATGTATAATATAATGAATGTTAGGTTGAATCTATAGAAAATAATTTCTTTGGATAAAAATGATCAAATATCAGCACATTTTTATGTTTCAATCTCAATTAATACTACCAAAATCATATTTTATCAAGGAAAAGGCACTACTAAAAGAAAAAAAGCACTCATATTTTCCTCCCTTCTCACCAGAGACATCCTTGAAGATGACCTCCTCCTGATTGGGTTCACCGTGACAGTCTGAGTTTGCCTGTAAAAGAAGACAACTTTGAAATGAGCGCACACAGGTCCTAATCCTACCAAAATAAATTAAAATATAGGAAAGCAACATGAGAAATCTTCTAAGGCAAAAAGACAAACTAAATCGGTCATAAGCTAGAGAGAAGGAAGGAGAGTCACTGCCCTCACATGGGGCCTCAGCCTTTTCCAGCTGCCAAAAGACTCATGCTCTGGAGCACTGTCCCCTGGGCCACTAGACAGAGTGCTGCAGCACCTTTCGCTGGCCCACCTCAGGGAGGCCTCTGGAGGAACCAGGAGCAGGGCTGGCAGAGACCAGGCTGCACCCTGGTACTACTGTGGGCTGGGCTAGCTCTCAGCCTCTGAGCCCGGGGTACTGATGGAGGGACCGTCCATTCCAGCCCAGAAGCCTGATGCAGCCCAAGGGCCTTCACTTAAAGCCAGTTAACCACAGACTCTAAACGTAAAGATGAGATGGGTTCATAATTTTGGTAACTTAGGAATTGACACTTCCTCTAAGGAACTAAGTTAGGGAAAGTAAACAAGTAGAAAAGTTGCCTAGCATTTGTGAGGGCTGGGGTTTAGTTCAGTGGGTAGAATACTGCTTCGCAGTCTCTGAGGACAAGGGTTCAGTCCCTAGCACCCCAAAAATGGGAGGAAGGACATGGCAATCCACTCCCAAAAAAATCCCCCAAAAACCAGCCATTGAAAATTCTATGAAGGTCACTATGAGTCTGACCTGACTTCACGGCACCTAACAATAACAGCACTCATTAGAGCGTGGGTTCAATCTCCAGCACTGTAAAAATACAAAGCAAAATGAAAAGCCATTTCTCTCTGATTGGCTTTAAATAGATACATTTTTAATACAACTAAGAGTATTAAAGAGTGCTGACTGATATTTACTTGATAATTTGAAACTTTAAACTATTCATATAAGTTTCATCTTTGAGTAAACAATTAGGTTTAAAAAAAAATAAGAAACAGAATAGCCCATTTGTAACTCTATTGTTTTTAAATAGAGGCAGGGTGTTTTTAGTTGCCTATGGTCAGTTGTATTGCAAATAAGATGGAGGAACCTAAACACACTGGATTCTTGGCTTTGTGGATGACTTACATAATTTTGTCAGAGGACTTTTTAAAACCTTTTACTGTCTGTTCCCCATTCATGAGCTTAGATGACACAGAATTACAGATTATAAAAATATTTTATGACCTTTGGCTAAGTGTTCTAAGGGCTAATTATTAAGAAAGCCCATCACCACAAGGTGAACATTCGATCCTTTTAATCAGCAAATTTACCATAGTATCAAGCTTCCTTTCTTCTACGGTAAGATTATTCTTAACACTTGATACCTAGTATCTATATTTGAACCCTGAATATTAGCTTATTTAACAAGACTTTTGAAACCCAAAGAAAACTAGTAGATGTTAAGAACCTACAACAGCTTTTTCTAGGTGACTTCTCTAAATAATTTTCTTCCCTTATTATTGGAAAATATTCAGCTTGTTGATGAAAAACAGATGTTTCTTTCAAAGGATTCTCCAAGCTTCCAGCATTCCTGTTAGACAGACAAGTCTGCGTGGTGCACCTCGGCTTTTTCTAGAACACTTCTTAACTGCAAAAGATACTGCGTGTTGTTGCTTTGAAATTTGCTTTGCCCCTGGCTAGCCTCCCTGGTCAGGACAAGATTTTAGGGAAACCAATGTCTCTTGAACTTTAAATTCAGTCTCTCAGAGACTTACTATCTAGATGGACTGAACTTTTTAAAGTACCATAAATTAGCTGGGCATGGCAGCGACTTAGGAGGCAGAGGCAGGAGGATCAGGAGTTCAAGGCCAGAGGCAGCCTACATAACTTATTGAGACTCTGACTCAAAATAAAAAATAAACTATGGGCTGGAGGGGCAGCCCAGCGGGGGAGCACTTGCAAGTTATGTGCGAGGTTCTAGGTTCAACACCCAAGTACTGCAAAAAAATATATTACAAATTATAAAATGGAGAGGAAGAGTTGCTGACAGAATATACAATCAACAAACTCCAACAGCATGTCCACAGCTGCCCAGCCCAAGGCAAAAATAAAACTTCAGTGTATGAAGCCCAAGATCCAAGGATGCAGAGCTCAGGGGCTGAGGTGGTGGCTCCCACCCGTGCTTATCTGTTTTGGCATCTTGCTAGCAGCACCTAGGGTGGAGGAGGCCAGCACTGCTCACTGCAGAAGCCAGTTCTGCTGAACATAAAACAAAGCGAAGCCGGTTCTGCTACACAAGCAAACATGTCCTCCACTTGCCAAGTGTGTTCACCTAGGCACCCTTGCCAGTAGTGCTGAAAGTCTAACTTCTTTTTCTCTCCTTGTTTGTCTAAGTGCAGTTCAAGCTCGCTTTGAGACTAGCCATCGTCAGCTTAGCGCACAAGAGAACACCAAAGTAGGCAGTCAGCAGAAATGGCCGCCTACGCAATAAAGAATGAAATTATGTCCTTTACAGCCAGACTCACAAAGACAAGGACCACATGTTTTCTCGCCTATGTGGAACTTAGAAAAAAATAAAAAGGACATGAAAGTAAATGAGAAACTATTATGGATGTAGAAGGGGAAGGAGGGGAGAGGGTAGGAGGATAAAAGATGGCAAAAGAGGGGGTGGATATCATCAAAGGATGTTATATATATGTATGAGAATGTCATAATGAAACTTTATACAATTAATATACACTAGTAAAAACAGAATAAAGAAAAAGAAAAGGCTGCCCATGCCCACAAAGAAAGCAGGCTTCCTCCTCCCTGTCAGTACTTACCAAAAACTTATCACCAGACCAGTCCAAGGGACTCAGGTGAAAAAATGCTGGGGTAGCTGGGTGTGGTGGCACACGCCTACAATCCCAGAGACTCGGGAGGACAAGGCAGGACGATTGCAAGTTCAATGCCAAGTTCAGTGCCAAAAGCAGCCTGCATAACCTACCAAGACCCTGTCTCAAGACAAAAAAATTAAAAAGGGGGTAGGGTGTATTTCGGTGGTAGAGCACTTGTCTAGCATGCATGAGGCACGGGGTTCAGCCCCCTAGTGCCATAAAAGAAAAACAAAACACTGGGGAAGGGCAGGGAGTAGGAAGGCCGGGGCCCAAGTGCTAAGTACTGGACGGTCCTCTGCCCCAGTGCGTGACCGACCTGTTCTCTGAATGACTGCTGCTGCTGACTGGAGTTCCTTTCACACCCTGTAAAGCAGAGACCTCCCACAACCTTTCTGCTTCCTTCCCAGGGCAAAAGGATGAAGAGGCTTCCCCGCCTCCAATTTATAATCAGTAATGAAAGGAAATCAGACAAAGAACAGATGGGCTTCTCTACTCTGTGGCACCCATCACTGTCCCACTTGGGCTTCCATCATTTAGTAAGCCTTCACCTACCAGGCAGCTCCTTGCCAGACACAGGACACGAGGAACAAGAGAAGCCCCTGCCCTCGCGGAGCTCCATTGGACAAGAGATAAATCAAATCCACACGGAATCAGCAAAGACGAAAGACACCAGTGGTCAAGCCAGGCGGCTGAGCGCACAGGGGCTCGTCTTGCTGCTCCCACTGACTGACTGGGTGGATGGCAAGGGCAGGACATTCCACCTAAAAGTCTCCAAACCCTCATCAATACTGAGGCAGTAATACTGATGTGCCCAGCAAGGTGACTGCACAGATTAAAGAAGAGAAAGCCTAGCTTAGTGCAGTGGCTCATGCCTATTATCCCAGTGACTCAGGGGGTGGAGGCAGGAGGATCACAAATTCAAGCCCAGAAGTAGCCTGTGTAACTTATTATAAATAAAATAAAATAAATATAAAAATAAAAAGTAAAAAATGGGCAGAGGGTGCTGCTCAGTGGTGGAGAGCTTGCAAAGCCTGTTCGAGGCCCTGGGTTCAACCTCAAGTACCACAAAAAAGAGTTGGAGCTGGGCACGATGGCGCACGCTTGTAATCCCAGCGGACTGGGAGGTGGAGGCAGGAGGATCGTGAGTTCGAGACCAGAGGCAGTCTGCAAACTTAGCAAGACCCTGTCTGAAAAAGTAAAAAATGGGCTGGGGGTGCAATTCAGTGTTCCAGCACTTGCAGAGCATGCCAGCTCGAGGCCCTGAGTTCAACCCCCAATACCACCAAAAAAAAAAAAAAAAAAAAGAGTTAGGAAAAACTAGAACTTTCAGAGTATATTGAGAATGAAGAAAACTAAATGCTTGGTGGAGTTCAGGATGGCTGCATTTAAAAGTAGTTCTTCAATTGTCCCTTCTACTCTAAGTTTAATTGAGCTTTTTATTATGTTTCAATTTATGGAGTGGAAAGAAGGAGGGATCTAGCAGAGAGGAGTGACAATAGGAGAAGATGGGAGGGGGAGGGGGCCAATGAGGAGGGATGAGGAGAGGTCAACCTCAATGTAAACAGCACAACTTTATTAGTATGGTGGGAAAAAAGGGGAAGATAGAAAAAACCTCCAAGAATAGCTAAATAATAATAATAACAACAACAACAACAACAACAATAATAGCAATAATACCAAAGCCTGGCAATAATGCAAAGGGACTAGATCATTCATCTATTTCTGCTGAGAATGTAAAAAAGTAGATCACTATAGAAAAAAGTTTGTACTTAAAACTGGGACACATGGAGCTGGGCGCGGTGGCGCATGCCTATAATACCAGTGGCTTGGGAGGCAGAGGCAGAAGGATCGCAAGTTCCCGACCAGAGGTAGTCTGCATAACTTAGTGAGACCCTGTCTCAAAAAGTAAAAATAAAATGGGCTGAGGGTGCAGCTCAGTGGTCCAGCACTTGCAGAGCATGCACTTGCGAGGCCCTGGGTTCAACCCCCAGTACCGGAAAAAAAAAAAAAAAATTGGGACACATGTATTTGGATAAATATTCTCACAAAAGATATGCAAATAGAAAGGAGATCATTGGTGGGGGGCAGATAGGAGAGGAGGGTCATGACAGGGTAAGGGGGAAGTTATGTGTGCAATGTACAATGAAATGTATATATGCAAATGTCACAATGAAACCCATGTCATAATGAAACTCATTAAGCTGTACATTAAAAATTTCCAATAAAAAAAAAGTAGATCTTAAAGAAAAATTAAGAGTCTGCCAGAGACAGCAGGGAAGAACACTCCCTTCCAGCAACAGCCTGGGCTGGGAGAAGGTAAGCACAGTTAGGGGTAATGGCATCTGGGAGCCGAGATCAAGGATCAGCAGTGACAGAACAGATAAGCCAGAGATGGGGGACTGCAGTGGGCTGCACTCAATCGTGTAGCCCTAGAGATATGGAGAAAAGGGACGTGCTCAGATCCAGCCCTGACCTGTCACTCTGAGAGCAGTATTACATCTTTTGCTCATCCATCCCTAAGACTGGCAGAGCAAGGAGGCCAGATGGGAGGCAGCTGCGATGGTGCAGGGCAAAGGAGGACAGCTTAAAGAAAACTTATGAGGATCGAGCAAAACCTTCTGGGCCTCTGTTTAGAGCCACTTTGCTGGGAAGCCTTTCCTCACTTGGCAGTTCTGGGTAAGGAACTAAGGATTCCCTAAGGGATCATACAGCAGCACAGCCATCCCAAAGCAGAGCTCTTAATATTTGTTTCTGTAGATTCATCCTCACTGGTCAGACACTTAGGTGGCCTTGAGACTACAGCAGTGAAGACAGGGAGAGTGTCTGTCCCCATGCATCGCTGTGGCGCTTACCTGCAGGTAGGGGATGCAGACAATAAATAAGCAAGCAAACAAATATATAAATTTGGGGGGTGCTAAGTATTAGGAGGGAGAAGGACCTGGCAATCCACTCCCAAGGCAATCCCGAAACAGTCTGCCATTGAAAACCCTATGAGGGTTGCTATGAGTCGGATACCAACTTGAGGGCACCTAACAACAACAACAAAGTATTAGGAGGGGCTGGGGTTTAATTCAGTTGGTAGATGTTGCTCTGCACTCTCTGAGGACCTGGGTTCAATCCCCATCACCGCAAAAATGGGAGAAGGATGTGGCAATCCACTCCAAAAGCAATCCCGAAACAATCTGCCACTGAAAACCCTGAGGGTCAGTATGAATTGGATCCAACTCGCCAACACCTAACAACAAGTATTATGAAGCCTGCAGCCATACCACGCTGGCATCTGATCCTGTCAGGTCTCAGAAGCTAAGCAGGGTTGGTCCTGGTTAATACTTGGATAGGAGATCACCTGGGAATACTGGCTGGCACAGGCTTGGGAGAAGGACTGGAAGCCCACTCCTGAAACAATGAGCCATTGAAAACCCTATATGAATAGCCGAGAAGCACTGACATAGCGCCAGGCATGGCACAGTGTTATGTATTTTCATTCTTTTGCACACAGGGTTGCTATGAGTTTCCTGACTTGATGGCATTTAACAACAACAAACAAGCATTATGAAAAAGAATAAAACAGGGTAAGGGGATAAATAGAGGTAGGTAATAATGGAGGACAGGTGACAGGAGTAGTCAGACATAACTTCTGAAGACAGGCATATCCGATTAGACGACTCACTGAGATGATGGAGCAAGGCATGAGAAGGCATGGGGAAATGATCATTCCAGGCAGGAGTGGGCAAGGACACCATCCTCAAGGATGGATGCTCACAGCCAGTAAGGACACCAGTGCAGCCAGAGCAGAGCTGGCAAGGGGAGAGTGAAGGAAGCCAGGTTGGAACCGGGCAAGGACTACATCACGCACAACCCTGTACATTTGTTATAAGTTAGATGCTTCAAATGCCAAGGGAGGGCTTTCAAAGAAGTGATTGGATCTAAGTCCTATTAAACTAGGATCATTCTGGCTGGCTTATGGAAAATAAGGTACAGGCAAAGGAGGCACAGAGGAGACACAATGGTGGCTGCATAAAGCTGGGGTGAATGGGGAGGGGTAGATATCAGATCTGTTTTGCAGGCAGAGGCGGCAGGGCTTGGTGATGAACTGGATGTGGAATGAAAAAGAAATGGGAACTGGGCACTGCGGCACACACCTAATCCTAACAACTCAGGAGGCTGAGGCAGGAGGACCACATTTTGAGGCCAGAGGCAGCCTGCGCAACTTAGTAAGAACCCGTCTCAAAATAAAACATAAGGAAGGCGCTGGGGATGCAGCTCAGTAGTACAGTACTTGCCTAGCATGCTCAAGGTCCTGGGTTCAAACACCCAGTACCAGGGAAGAGAGAGAGAGAGACAGAGACAGAGTCAGAGACAGAGACAAATACAGGGAGGGAGAGAGAGGGAGGGAGAAATGGAAATCAAGTATAAATTCTAGGATTGGGCCTGAGCAACTAGGTAAAGATAGCATGCTGCTGCTTCTCAACATGGGAAATAATAGGGAAGGTGTGGGTTGGAGGCAGGAAGGAGATAGGTCTGTTTTAGACATATTAAACTGAGATGCCTCATAGGTGCTCAAAGGAACACGTCAAATACACAGGAGGATGCAGGAGCCAAGAGCTCTGGGAGAAGGTGGGGCTAGAGGTAAGATCCAATGCACTGCTGATGTGAAGGCCTGCGGCAGGGACGATCCGTGAGAGATGCTGAAGAGGGAGAAGAGTCTCAGCGCTAATCCAACCAAGGTGACTGAGAAACAACAGCCTAGAGTGAAGAAAGTTAGAGGGTGGTGGGGCCGGGGGTGAAAGAATCAACTGAGGCTCAGCGCACTGGAGCAGACAAGGAACAGAACTCCTGAAATGACACTGAGTAGAGGTCACCTAACCATGGCAAGAATCAGTAGTGTGATGGCTCAGGGAAAGGGGCAGGGAGGGGAGAGCACAGGTACACGTGACCCACTTGAAGAAGGCTGCTATAAAGAAAGCAGGGATGCCAGGCACGGGGGCGCACACCTGTAATCCCGGCGGCTCGGGAGGCGGAGGCAGGAGGATCGCAAGTTCGAGACCAGAGGCAGTCTGTGTAACTTAGTGAGACCCTGTCTCGAAAAGAAGGAAAACAAAAGGGGGGGCTGGGGGTGCAACTCAGTGGTGCAGCACTTGCAAAGCATGCAGGCACAAGGCCCTGGATTCAACCCCCAGTACCGCAAAAAAAAAAAAGAAAAAGAAAAAAAGTAAGAACGAAAGCAAGCAAGCAAGCAAGCAAACAAGGAAGCAAGGACGTGGCACTGAGGTGAGAAGGGAATGCAGAGCGAAGGACATTTGTTTCATGTGTGAAATGGCACGAATCAAAGAGCAGAGTGGCAGCTCCGGTGGGCTACGAAAGACAGTCGTTTCGAAGAAGGGCGTAAATTCTTCAAATGTCTTGAAAACCCAAATAATCTTTACTCAAAATGTCCACCAGGGAATTAATTTAAAAAATAGAAACAATATCATTATCTTTTTTTTTTTTTTTTTTTTTTTTTTACTTTTGAGAATTAGAATGGTCCTGGTACCTAGTTCAGCCTGCAGCCATAGCCCTGTGGCATCCGATCCCATCAGATCTCGAAAGCTAAGCAGGGTTGGGTCTGGTTAGTCCTTGGATGGGAGACCGCCTGAGGACACCAGGTGCTGTAGGCTTGGGATATGGACCTGGCAACACACTCCCAAAAATCAACTCGCATGGAAAACCCTATGAACAACAGAGAAGCACTGACAATAGTGTTCCCTGTTGTATGTAGTGTCGCTATGAGTGTGATACCGACTCAATGGCACCTAACAACAACAGTATCTAGTTCAGAGAAATCTTAGAGGCATAATTGTAATTAATAAAAGTTCCAAAACCAAAATGAGAAAAAAAAATTGAGATATCATTTTAATAAACAAAAGCAGAGATTTTAACAGGGTCATAAAAGGTTACCACCTGATAGAGTTTGCCTTTCAAGATTACAATCAAGTTCAAGATTAAAATTTCAAAGCTTATTATTTTCTATTCTTTTCCATGAGCAGGAGATACTCACAGGTTACACTGGTTAAGTCTGTAAAATTTGTGCCGCGCAACACATAGTCTCCACACATATTTTGCTGTTTCCATGTCTTCCTGGCAAACAAAATATGCATAAAGTAACATGAAAATGCATATACAACTTGATACTTTTAATGCAGAGTTTGTCAGAGGCCTCACTTTCTGTTCACTGTGATTCTTTCATTATTTAACACTGCACCTATAATATGAATGGTACAAATAGAATTTAAATTATGAAGACAATCTGTTCTAACAGTATGAATCTCAAAGCCAAAATGACCTGAAAATTTAACAGCTATAAAAGTATCCCCTTTCATTCTTGATACACATTCAAAGACTTTTTAAACAAAAAAATTTGATTCAATCACTCAATATTGCCTTAGGCAAAAGAACTAAAGCAAATAGCTGTTAAATAGTATTTCTGAAGAGCTGTTTGTTTCAATGGAGTTAAGCTATTAGTGCTTACCTTCTGCCTCACTTAGTATCTTAGGTTTAATAAAAGGTCACCATGATCATAATGTTTATACAGACTTGGTCATTTGCTCCCAAATATTTACTTAGCAACCACTTTTTTGCCAAGTGCCATTTTGTAAAATGTTATTATATAAAACTTCATAATGTCTTGTAAAATACTGAAATGTTATCATTTTAATGCCATGCTCCCCTCCAAACACACAAAGGCACACAGGAATGCTAACTTGTTAACTTTTAGGGAAAGCATTCCATGCAGATTCCTAATGTTCACTTACAGTTTGAAACTGGATGGTCTCCTCTTTATTTGCCAGCTCTAATGCAAAAAAGGACTTGTTGTGGGACATGTTGGCAATATCATGCCACCTAAAGAACAAGAGAAAATGAGAGTGTGAGTACCTGTGTGTCCTAGGAGACAGAACACATTTTTTTCCCTTAAGCTTGATGTACGAGTTAATATTTTGTTAATCATTTTTGAAACACAGTTGTTTTAATCAAGTAGCATGTGTTTTCTAATGGAAGTGACAGTAGTTAGTTGCAAAAAGTAAATACATGTACACTAAATGAAGGAAAAGATTATTTGAAAGATGTAAACTATATTATCCTCACTTGCTACAGTAGCTTGATAATCACAGATCCCTATTTTAGCTTATTGCCAATGCCTCAACTATTTAATCAGTAAACATTTTAAAAGGCACTCATTGTAACAATGTAGGTCCTAGACATATTAGAATCACTAAAGAAGTACTTCCCTTAAAGGGTCCCTTTTGGAGGGTAGGAGCTCAAGAGACAACTCAGAATCATACAAAGACTGCTGAATACCGCAGGGAGACAGGATAAAATTAAGGCACAAAAGCTGTAAAGGAGTGCTCTGAAAAGCTTCAGGGTTAAGAAAAAGGTAAGAGCTAGGAACCCAAGGAGCAAACTATTCTAGGTATATTCTCCGGGACAACAAAATGCAATCTTGTACTTTCTAATTTTATTTTCTCATACTCAGCCTTTGTATATTAGTATTTGATTTTATAGCTGTGCAATTTTATAAAAGGAAAAATGGTTCTGGAAGAAAAAAAAATTTACCCACTGTATCCTTCTCCAATATTCAGTACAGGTTGAATATCCCTTATTAGAACCAGTGAGGATCAGAAGTCTTTCAGATTTTGGAATATTTGCACAGACCACAGGTTGAGAATCTCTAATCTAAAAATCCAAAATATGAAATGCTCCAAAATCTGAACTTTTTCTCCCCCCAGTGCTGAGAATCAAACCCAGGGCATCACACACACTAGGCAAGTACTCTCCTATGGAGCTATATTCCCAGCCCCCCAGATCTGAAACTTATGTTAGAGCTCAAAACGTTTGGATTTCAGATTTGGGATTTGGGGATTAGGGATGTTCAACCTGTATTAGATTTGTTAATTATTCACTTTTTAATTGCTAAACCTGAACTTTACTAGCATCATATTAAATGAGTCAATTTAAAAATTCCTATCCACCTGGGCACTGTTGCACAAGCCTGGCACCCCAGTGACTAGGGAGACTGAGGCAAAAGCATCTTAAGTTTGAGGCCAGAAACAGCCTGTCTCAAAATTTTAAAAAGGGTAGGGGGTTGGAGTGCAGCTCACTGACAGAGCACTTGACTTGCATGTGCAACCCCTCAGTAATGTGCAAAAAAAAAAAAAAAAAAAAAAAAAATCCTATCCAGTGATCCAATGATGAACGCAACTGGTTGGATGTCTCAGATTTCCGTGTGGTCCTATGGGTATCATCAGAGTGCTGCCCTCCAGGGCATCCAGAGTACAGCCCAGACCCACTTTCCTCTCCCTGTGCCCCAACTCCACCATTGAAAAGACTTCTAACATGACCGGGTTGGGCACAGGAGCACAATTACCACAGGGAGGCAGGCCATGGTGGTGTAGCGTAAGAGTCACGCTCTGCTCTGCAAGCTGTGCTACTACCTGTGATCCCAGTCACTGTGGAGCACTCAGGGCCCAAAGACAGTAGAGTACAGAAGTGAAGGAAGAGAGGTCAGCTTAGTGAAAAAGTTCTTAAAAGGAAAAACTAATTCTCAAGAATAGATGGTAGAGACGATTTAGAAAGCTTGAATAGTGTGTCCTGTGGGGAGTGAGTTGAAGGTGGAAAGAATAAAAGAAGCTATAAAAACCAGGGGTGTCTAGGCTTAAAGTGGAGAATCTGAGTTCTAGTCATGGTCATGCCAGTTAATAATTGGGTGACCTTAGACAAATCATTTGACTTTTTTAGGTCTTAATTATCCCATGTGTAAAGTGGTAGTAAAATCTGCAACTCAGAGCTGTTATGAAGACGACATGAGAAATTGCACTTGATAAATGGTAGATACAGCCAGGCGCCATGGCACACATCTGTAATCACAGCAACTAAGGAGGCAGAAGCAGGAGGATCATGAGTTTAAGGCCAGAGGCAGCCTCTGCAACTTAGCAAGACCTCGACTCAAAATAAAAAAATAAGGCAGGTAATGGTGTGGCTCAACCGTGGAGCATTTGCCTAGCATGTGTGAAGACTTAGGTTCAATTCCCCTGTACTAGGGATAAAAAAAAGGTAGACACAAAGGAATCAAAAAACAGAAGGGACAATTTGCTTTATTAATTTATAAAACCAACAAATAATTTTTATCATGAGAAAACAGAATTTCAGAGTAAAACTGCAAATACTTCCATGAAATGACTCAATAAAGTAGGGATTGAACAACATGGTTCAATTTACTATGTTTAAGATATAAAAGAACACAAAATCCTAAAAAGGAAATTTAGGCCATTTATAATTTTTTCACTCTTCAGGAATTATGTGCCACTACTAAAGTCACTATTAGCACATCTTTATACATCCATTCTGTCTTTGCTACTCCATGTAAGCCAAGATTTCCTCAAATGAGTAAACTGACTTTCTTATAATATGATGGAAACAGTGTTACTAAAAGTAATTGAAATTTGCTGAGATGCTAGTATTTTAGCAATTTTGTTACATAACTAGAGTCAATAAGGAAGTGTAGATTTTCTACAACCAATAGCCTTAGAAACCTGAGCTCAAATGGAAAATTCACATCAAAATAAAAAACGGCTTCCATATGGTAAGAGCACACATTTTAAAGCATTTTATAAGTAGGCCATCATTGTAAGCACTATTTCTTGCACACTTGGCTGTGAAGGGAATGGCATTATTAATGAACCACTGCATTCAGGTGGTATTTTACTCTAGCAAGGGAACATTTCTATTTTCTTCTGAGACCCTACAGGAGACTTATGAACACTTTAACCACTTCTTGTTGTTGTTAGGTGCCATCCAGTCGGGTCTGGCTCAGAGGGACCCTCATAGGGTTTTCAATGGCTAATTGTTTCTGGATTGCTTCTGGAGTAGATTGCCACATCCTCCCATTTTTGTAGTGCTGGGGATCAAATACAGTGCCTCAGAGAGTGCAGAGTGGCACTCTACCAAATGAGTTAAACTCCAGCCCACAACTATAATGACTATAAGTATTTAAAAAAAAAATAAAACCTTCAACAGGAGCCACAGAACGTACACAAGAAAAGGTAAGAAAGTTACCGAAATATCACAGGAGGCCTTCCATTCTTGTGTTTCACAAAGATACCTTCAAGACATGCTCCAATGGATATGTCACTTCCTTGGCTATCCTTAAAGGAAAGAGCAGGAGAATACTCACTCAGGACCGGGTGCATAAGAACCCCAACAACCACATCCACTTCCCTGAACTTGTTTCCCAATATAAAATGTTCAAAAGACCTATGGAGAACCTACTCAGAAGGAAAACAGTCTGAATGATATAAACATATTTCCTTGGAAATGTGTATGAAAATAGAGTTTGGCCCCTTAAGGAACTATTTACAGGCCATTTCAAGCATGAACTGCAAAACAAGAATGTGTTTTACTACAAAAATTCTGATCACAGGACATCAGCTTCTTTCTTTCTTTCTTTCTTTCTTTTTTCGGCTTTTTTGAGACAGGGTCTCGCTGTGTAGCTCTGGCTATCCTACAACAACTCATAATAGCTAAGGCTTTGAAGCCACTGTGTAGTCAAGGCTGGCTTCAAAATAGCAGCAATCCTCCTGCCTCAGCCTTCTGAGTATTAGGATTACAGGTGTGCATCACCGCAACCAGCAAGACCTTTGTTGTTGTTGTTAGGTGCCGTCGAGTCGGTATCTGACTCATAGCCACCCTCATAGGGTTTTCAATGGCTGACTGTTTCGGGATTGCCTCGGGAGTGGATTGCCAGGCCCTTCTCCCATTTTTGTGGTGCTGGGAATTGAACTCAGGACCTCAGAGACTGCAGTGCAGCTCTCTACCAACTGAGCTAAATCCCAGCCCCAGCAAGACCTTAGCTTATACACATCAGGCCATCCTCAAACTTCCTCACTTTTCTCTCAAACTGCTAAGCCTAATTTTGGGGGGGGGAGGGGTTAGGACCTTGTTGCCTAAAGGTCACCCAAACTGGCCTCTAGGTCCACTTGCCTTGGCCTCTGGAACAGCTAGAACTACAGGCACACAACACCATGCCCATCTTGCTAAACCTCCTTTTAAGAAGCCCCAACCTTCCAGCCATGCTTACCTTGGCAGGGTAGCTCTCTTCTCCATAGCCATCCATTCGCTCCACCTCCTGCATGTACAGCATTTCAGCATCAGGAGCTGTGAGCCCTCTGCAACCCAAAAGATGTTAGTGAGATTGTTCACAAGATAAAACTTAAACGCTATATAGCAGCACTGGGCGCAGTGGCGCACACCTGTAACCCCAGCGGCTGGGGAGGCGAAGGCAGAGGCAGAAGGATTGCAAGTTTGAGACCGGAGGCAGTCTGCATAATTTAGCGAGACCCTGTCTCAAAAAAAAAAAAAAAAAAAAAAAAAAAAAAAATGGACTGGATGTGCAGCTCAGTGGTCCAGGACTTGCAAAGCATACAAGCGCCAGGCCCTGGATTCAACCCCCAGAACTGGGGGGGAAAAGCTATCTATCACCTTGGCACAAGACATTATAAAATTTCAGGCTTCTAAGTGTCTTTAGCTGGTTATATGAATCCTCCAATATTTAGTAAAAACTGGTGACCTGCATAGAACTCTGCTGAATGCTGATAAAAACAGCATTCTGAGGGGGAGTTCTGTAAGACACTGTCCCTCATTCTTTAGGCAGGCAAGAGATGAAGCAACCCCTAAAATATCTTTAAGTGAAAGCCAGGAGATTTTTCCTAAAACACCAACTAATTGTTTTATTACCCCAAATACCAAGCATTACTGTGAACCATGTATTGAATGCCAAGCCATACATGCAGGGAATAAGGGCCCAGGGAGGCTAGGATGGAAATCCTTTGAAGTTCAGGTGTCTGGAGCACTGTAAGGATGTGGGGGACAGAGGGGAGCTCAACTGCAGGGAGACTGGCCCCTCCAGCTCCACCTTGCGCTGCTCCCCCATGCATCCACGGCACCCCCACTGCTATCCCAAACTCTGTATTTTTTTTAGTACACCACAGTCCTTCACCCCTCTAGACCTTTGTTAGTTCCTCTTCCTGATACACCTGTCACCCACACATGAACCTGGCCAATCCCTAACATCTTTTAGGACTCGGTGTATATACCATTCTCTCTTTGCCCCTTCAGGGACTCCCCAGTGCCCACTCCCACCCCATGCAGCCCCAACACACTCTGCCGACCCCACTCCCATGGCTCTCACTGTTCTCTTACTAGAATTAGTATTAAGAAGGGCTGTCCTGCCCATTGCTTAGATCACGGGGCTGGGAGTGCACACTCCGGAGGCAGGGAATTATTCCACTTATCTTTGAGCCACAGTGTGCGATATACCACCTCATATACGGTAAGAGTACTAATGAGTTCCTAAGTACTGTCATTTAAGAAAATACACAAGTGAGTGAATCGAAATGACAAAAGGCAGGGCAGTGTGTACCTGAGGGATCCATTATGCTGAAAATAGCAGTTCATTTGGACAGTATAAGGTACAGCTGGGAAGGTAGGATTTAACCAACTCGTGGCAAGAAAATACTCATGAGCCTCTGGGAAGGAGGCAGGGAAGAGATAAAAGGAAGGTGATATTTTAGGAAGAGCAATCCTTTGTAAGGAATCTTATGGATTGGAGGCAAAAAATTATTTTATCTGAGAAGGGATAAACAGGCTATAATCTGACAGACCTGCGTTCAAATCCCACCTCTAGCACATATAGAGACTTAAATCTTTTTGTGCTTGGTTTCTATAATATTTACTTTAAATATTAGTTGTAAGGATGTAATGGTATATGAACCCCAATGTGTCTGTCAGCTTCTCATATTGTGAGGACTTTCATGTTGCTGTGATGCTGAAAGCTATGCCACTGGTATTTCAGATACCAGCAGGGTCACCCACGGTGGACAGGTTTCAGCTGAGCTTCAGACTAAGACAGACTAGGCAGAAGAACCCAGCAGCCAACTCCCAAAAAATTGACCACTGAAAACCCTGTGTATAGCAGGGAAGCACTGTCAGATATAGTGCAGGAAAATGAGACTCCAGGCTGGAAGGCCTTCAAAAGACGACTAGGGAAGAGTTGCCTCCTCAAAGTAAAATCTACCTTAATGTCAGGAATGGAGTAAAGCCCCTGGGACCTCTATTTGCTGATGTGGCCTAACTCAAAATGAGAAGAAACACAGTGGCTACAACAATGAGCTCTAACATTAAAAAAAAAAATTGTGTTAATATGACAAAGTGTTAAGTAGTGTTTTGTTCTCTTGTACATAAGGTCACTATGAGTCAGATCTGACTCAATGGCACCTAACAACAAAACAAAATGGTATACAAAACAATGGGATATGAAGTACCTGGAACTGTGTGGTACCTGGCTTAGAAAAAGGGTTAGCATTCTCTAGGGAGTTGTCTTCTAGAGAATCAACCTTACTTATGGGAATGGAGTAAAGCCCCTGGAACCTCCTTTTGCTGAAGTGATAGGACTCAAAATGAGAAAAAACATAGTGGCTACAACAATGGGCTCAAACATAAAAAGATCATATGCATGGCACAGTGTTGGGTAGTGTTTCATTCTGTCGTACCTAGGGTTGCTATGAATCGATGGCACCCAACCACAACAATGACAGTTTTTATTTTCATTTTTTTTTTCTTCAGTACTAAGCCATTGAACCAGGGTTTGTGCTGGCTAGGCAAGTGTTGTACCACTTAGATGTACCCCAAGCCTCTTTTTAATTTTTAAAAAACTTTTTGGAATAGGGTCTCACAAAGTTGTGCAGGCTGCCTCTGGCCTTGCCCTTGCAATTCTCCTGTCTCCACCTCCCAAGTCACTGGGATACGTAGGACAGTTTTTCTGACAAGGAACACAGAGATTCATCATCAAAGAAAGTGAGCATCTACCAGCAAGGAGAGTTATGCAAAAGCACGCTCGGGACAGTAAGCACACTTGTCACAGCTACCAGAGGACATAAATCTGCTTTCAAAACTATGTAGGGGGCTGCTGGGCACAGTGGCACACCACACAGCTGTAATCTTAGCGTTTGGAAGGTGGTGGCAGGTAGACTGTGAGTTCCAGGCCAGCCTGGGCTACACAGCAAGACCATGTCTCAAAACACCAAGGTCTAAGGACGTGGCTCAGTGGTAGGGTGGTTGCATAACCTGGGGACAGGGAAAAAACATATAGAGAGAAATAACTCCATACTTGGTGAACTATGAAAGAAAACAAATCCCCCTAATCTTATATTAACCTAGACATACAGACTTGGTTCTCAAATAAACTTAATATTTTTGGTAACGAACTGGCACCCTTCAAGGATGGGTTGGGTTCAATTTCCTCATTGGTAAGATGGATAATTGCCTGTAGACGTAGCCCTGTAGCATCTGATCCCATCAGATCTCAGAAGCTAAGCAGGGTCGGGCCTGGTTAGTACTCAGATAGCAGACCACCTGGGAACACCAGAAACTGTAGGCTTGGGAGACGGACCTGGCAACCCACTCCCAAAAAAGCAACCTGCCATCGAAAACCCTATGAACAGTAGAGAAGTACTGACAATAAATAGTGTTTCGCCTGTTGTACGTAGGGTCGCTATGAGTCAGACACCGACCCAACGGCACCTAACAACAACAACAACAAGATGGGTAATAAATGAATTAATATGGGTAAGTGCTTACTTAGAACACCACTTGGCACATAGTGAGTGCTGTATAAGTATTATCTACTTTAAATAGCAGTAGCAGTTATAGCAAAGTTCCAAATTTAATGTATCAATGCATATTTCAAATCCAGACTGGCTTTATGTCTCTACTAGTTCCACATAATACCTGTATTTTTTATGTAGTAAGGCCACTTTTTGGGTTGCTTCTTCCAATACTTTTTCATCTTGTAACCACCCCTGAAGAAAACACACATCAGTAAGTATGTAAATTTCCTAGGAGGAATCACTGCTACTGTTATTGACTCTCTTCACTTCAGGCAAAATTATGACTAGTATTAATGTTCGGGAGCTTTACTTATCATGTGATCATGATATTTCAAAGCATTTAAGTGGCTTCTGCTCAGGAGCCAAAAAACTCGCCCTGCCTTCTCAACTCTCCCCAGAGAAAGTTTTAGCTGAGTTATTTCAGGTTGGTAACATCAATCAGCCAGTTCTGAGCCCAGTGCAAAAACATCTTGTACATTCTCTGGCTGGCTGCGTGGATCTAAAAAGAAGATCTTACCACCTTCTACATTTGTTCCAATTAATTTTCATGTCACTTCCACCAGTAGTAACTTTAAAAAGTAGGAGACAGGACCTTTAATAGCTAACAAGAAGTCAAATTCATTTCCACATTAATTTTGTAACATTTCAAGCTTTTAGTTAAAAGCAAAACCTCTGTGTGGCTCTCAGAAGCGAAAAATGAATCCCTCTTCTTTGACTCACCTCAAAATACAAAACAAATTTCTTTAGACACAGCACAGTAACTCAGATCGTTCAATTTCTGTGAGTTCACAAGAACCAAGACCACAATAGGGAAAGGACTGGCACTTGAGATATTTACAAGAGAGAACTGAATTTATAATGCTAGTCCTGCCTAGTAATCTACCCTAACGACTTCACTTAGGGGCTGGGATTTAGCTCAGTTGGTAGAGGGCCACTCTGCAGTCTCTGAGGTCCTGGATTTGATTCCCAGCACTGCAAAACTGGGAGAAGGATGCGGCAATCCACTGCCAAGGCAATCGAGAAACAATCAGCCATTGAAAACCCTATGAGGGTCACTATGAGTCAGCCACAACTTGATGGCACCTAACAACAACAAGGACTTCACTTTAGGGATTACTAAGGGAAAAGAAGTCTTACCACAGGAAACAAGGCAAATTTCTGAAGAAAGTCTTGGGATTCATACTGATCAAAGTCACCAAAATCAGCTATACAAAATAACAAATATTCACATGTTAATTACACTTAATTTGCATTGCAAAACATGCACAATAAAATTCAGAATACAGTACATAGATATGATTCAGAAGTCAAAATTTTTTGACAGGTATACAGTGTGTTTTTACAGTATCTTTTTAAAACTACTAATTAGGTGAATTCGTATGTCTTGATTTGGAAAAATGCCTACAAATTAAGTTTTTAAAAAAGTTACAAACTATAACACAAAAATCTACCTTGTAATTGTAGATGGTTACTTATGTACAGAAAAATGTCAGGAAGAAACCAAGCTGGGTTAATGAAATCAGATTACTTGAAAATGTTATAGCAAGATTTGCCTTGAAGTTTTAAATTTTTTTTTTAAACAAAAACTGATAGTTCGGCAAAAAGCTGATGAAAAAGTAATTCTTGAAGCCGAAAATGATACTTAAGAAAATTCCAGTACCTTGAAAAGGAATATGGTGCCATTTGGATCAGGCATTTGTCTAAAAATGACATGTCTCCGTACCAGCTAATATCTGGAAGAATTTTATTAATGATTCTTTTGATTAAACTTCAATTCCCAAGGTTAAGTACCAACTACCATTTGAAAGAATGCACCATCAGAAATCTCCCCAGAGTATATAGATACACGTAAATACATGTACATTAAGCATGTGAAAATGGATTAACTCAAGATGGTTGTGAAACACAAAATTGTTTCTATTATGATCAGCAAGGCTAATCTAGGCAGTTAGTTAACAAACCAAACAATAGACTATACTTAAAGTACAAGTGAATATAATTTCAACATCTTCATCGACTGACAGGTCTTTTTTCCTAAAATATTAGTAGCATATCATCATGAACCTTGATAAATACATAGCATATTAAATGTTTTGAATATATATGTATTTCTACTTATTGGGCTGTTTGCTTTCTTGACATATAATGTGGTTAACCTCCCAGAGACTTCTAAAAATTTCATATTTCACTGAAGTAATCCAAATTAAAGTCTTCCTACAATGAGGGTCTCTATGAGTCGGACTCGACGACACCTAACAACAACAAGGAAGACCCTTAGATATTAGCATAATATTTCACTAATACATAAATAATGCTAAAGACTCATAGAAAGCCAGTTTAAGAATCCCCTGCTGTCTTATTATAATACATTTTAATCTAATAGAACTATTACTTTAATCATTTCATATCCATTATTTACCTTGAACAGCTAAACCTGCTAGCTGAATTGCTTGTTCTAATGTACAGGGTATGTTTCCTTCCAAGATATCTTTCTTCAGCTGCAGGTAATACTGGTACCTATAAAAAATGTCAGTTTTATAAAGTCAGTTTCTCTGTTATCTCCAATCAAGACACAGTGCACTTCACCACAATTTGGAAGAGATGCATAACCAGTCAAATAAATCCTTAACTCCAGATGGGTTTGAAGAATAGCAAGAATGTCCTTGACCAAACTCTTATATATAAACACAAATTTAATATATTAATGAGTCATTTATACCTAACTGTAGTTATTTCAAAGCTAAAACCAGGAGCTGAAGGTGTAGCTCAGTGGTAGGGCATTTGCCTAGCCTATGTGAAGTAAAAAACAATCCAAGCTAAAACCATCTCTAAGACAACTGGCCATCTCACTCACATCCTGTAAGACAATCTCCACAACTTGCTCTTTTTAGCTGGGAAAAGGAACAACCAATGCCCAAACTTTAGTCAAAAAAACTCTCACTAGTAACTTAATAATAGAAGACTTTACCTGCCGTTTGATAGATGTCCCCTAGCCCTGTAGAGTAAAGCCTAAGTTAAATGATTCTTGATATTTCAGATCAGGCTTATATTAAAACTTTTTTAATGAAATCTTAAAATTACAGCCACTTAAATGCTTTCTTAATGTTCCATAATGTGGGGCTACTTCTATTTGGCCTCTTTTATCCTTTTGTTGTTGTTGTTAGGTGCCGTGGAGTTGGTATCCGACTCATAGCGACCCTCAAAGGGTTTTCAATGGCTGGCTGTTTCGGGATTGCCTTGGGAGTGGATTGCCAGGTCCTTCTTCCATTTTTGTGGTACTGGGAATTGAACTCGGGACCTCAGAGACTGCAGTGCAGCTCTCTACCAACTGAGCTAAATCCCAGCCCTTTTATCCTTTTAGGCATCTATTATCAGGACAACCTTTATAGTCAAGCAGACCTAGGTTAACTTCCAGCTCTCCAACCTAGGATTCTGCATGAACATGAGCAAATCATAATTTGTAGATTTAAATTTTATTACCAATAAAATGAGGGTACCGTCAACCCTTCACTGGGCTGAATGTATTCAAGTAATATATGTAAAGCTCTGAATACGACACTCAGAACTTAGCAGGCAAACAGTAGCTGTTATTATCAGCAATGATACACGTTATGTCCATCAACAATATTTCATCTGTATCATTTCTCCATTTTGATAAAGCTCTTGGGTAAAGATGTACTGCTTCCTTTTACTTTTTATCTTGAGACAGGGTTTACTAAGTTGTGCAGGCTCCCTCTGGCCACAAACCTATGATTCTCCTGCCTCAGCCTCCCCGGTCATTGGGATTACAGGTATATGCCAGGGCACGTGGTTTAGCTAGGTTTTAAGTCTCTGTTCTTTGTTACCAGAGAGCCTGACCAAAATACTATCTGTTCATATCAGAGGAACTTAAATCCAACTTTTCCCCTTCCACCTCTTGTGGCAGAACCCATAAATTTCCCCTAATCAGCAAACAGAATATTGACAGCTCTGGAGTCCTATTAAAGAGGAAAACTTGAAACTTTCTATAAGGCATTCCAAAGTCACTTTGAAGATTATATTTAGGAAAGTCTAATTGTTGGGCATACTGTCCACAGACTCGACTTTAATTATTCTAGGCTCTTTCTTCACATCAGTAAAAACACTGGACAGCAACATACATGGACCAAATAAATGTAGCCTTCCACAGATTTTTTTTTATCTTGACATTGTATATGTATCGTTATGGAAGGTGATTCTTCCACATATGCTCTGAATTGTTCATTGTTGGTTTGCTATATTTTACATAAAATGTCTTCTGAAAATTTCTTTTTAAATGATATACTGAAACGGAAGGCATTGGCTGGAGAAAATCTAAGTGCCCAGGGAAGGCTCTAGCTGCTTGCCAGGGAAGGCTCCAGCCCTCGGAAGCTCTACAGGCCTAAAAGCCCCCTTCTGTTACCTCTCTGCCTATGTGCAGCTTCTGTCTATGTATAGATTATGTGAGGCTGGCAGAACATGCTGACACCCTTTCCTGCCTACAAGACCTTAGTTGATTTTTAAAGTTACTTTGACCCTAGACTTCCCCTGACTCATAAGATTGCATAATGTTATGATAAGAAGATAATAAAAACAGCCTGAGAGGGTCGCTCAGGGCTGCAGTGTCCGGGAGAGACACTGAGCCACGTTAACTCTTGGTATGCAGAGTCATCTTTCTTTCTTCTTTTTCTTCTTCATTCCCTGACACCGTGGCTGCTGGAGAGCCAGGACAATATACCAGGAAAATATGTCATGCTTACCAACAAGTATGCTCCAGAACTGTGAGCCAAAACAAGCCTCTTTTTGTTAAAACTTCATCAGGCTGTGATACTGTGTTATTAGCAACAGAAGATGGACTAATATAGTGACTAATGAGGTTAAGTATTATAAATTCATGAATTTGTAAAGAGATGTGATGTGTTTTGAACTGTACAGTCACTATTTATGATGCCCAAGTTCGCCAATCTTTTATAAGCAAAAATCCCTTCAGGTAAGCTCCTGAGTCTTGGGGGTAACAGTTTTCTATTGCTTTGCCACCATATTTTCTGACAAATCTTCCTCTTCTAAAGATATGTTATTCGGATTTCTGTTCTCCCCCTTTCTTTTCTTAAAAGTATCTTTGAATGGGTTTTCTATGACACCTTTTTCACAATCCTTCTACTCTTTTCCCCTCCCTGGGAAACTACTCGGCTTTCTGACTCTATACATGCAAGACTTCTCTAGATATCTTGGACTATGAGGGAACATAGCAAATGGACGGAACATACTGAGGGCAGTGGAAAAGTTACGAGAAGAACAAGGGTCCTCGGGCACTGTGTGGAGCTCTCCAGCTCTGCATGGCTGGCCTCAGGACCTCACTTACTGAGGACTTAGGCTTTTTTGTTGTTGTTGTTATTTATGGCCATACTTAATTCTTACTAGTAGAACTTTCTGTTAAGTTCTCCTTCACCTAATCAATGAGGAACTCTACAGACTGAATCTAATACCCCCATATCCTTTCACCCATTCCTATGGCTAATGTTTGCTCAGGTCCATACTCTAGACTAATGTCTATATCAGGCATGTCTAACATGCGGCCTGGGGTCCACATGCAGCCCAGAACAGCTAGTAATGAGGCCCCACAAGATCTTTTAACATTATATGTTTTTTAGCATTTATTCTCTCCATGACTCCCTATATTAAGTATATGCACTAACTATATTATATAATTTATGTGGGGTACAAAACAATTCCTCTTTAATGAATCCCGGGGAACCCAAAAGGTTGCACACCCATAGTCTAGGTTGTGCCATCACAGATTCCTAACTGGTCTTTTGCCACCTCTAAGCTAATTAGGGGCTGGGATTTAGTTCAGTTGGTAGAGCACTGCGCTGCAGTCTCTGAGGTCCCAGTTCAATTCCCCGCACAGCAAAAATGGGAGAAGGACCTCGCAATCCACTCCCAAGGCAATCCCGAAACAGTAGGGCATTGAAAACCCTATGAGAGTCGGTATGAGTCGGATACCGACTCGATGGCACCTAACAACAACAACCTAATTTAGAGGTTTAGCCACCTCTCATTTACCATCTGATATGAGTGATCTTTGCAAAATGCATATTTGATCATTCTACTCCATTAAAATTAGAAAAAGTCTTCCTCATCGTACCATGACTTTGTAACTAATACAGGCCTATTTTTTAAACCTTTTCTCT
The DNA here is from genome assembly GCA_007922755.1 of Pedetes capensis. Classification (NCBI taxonomy): domain Eukaryota; kingdom Metazoa; phylum Chordata; class Mammalia; order Rodentia; family Pedetidae; genus Pedetes; species Pedetes capensis. Next base: position 16,096 of record VMDO01008117.1, on the reverse strand, counting down.
CCTGTCCAGGTAATATCTGAAACTTTCCCTATTCCCTTTGCTTTGCCTAGGCAATTCTCTCTAACTAGAACATTCCTTCTAAAGCCAATCGAAAAGTCAGCTTCATTACCTTCCCTATCCAAGCTCTCCATGGCCCACTACTAGGAATCCAAAGCACTTATTAATAGGTTATGTTGTTTGTTGTTAGGTGCTGTCACGTCGGGCCCTGACACTGTGCTGTGCACACGATCTTTTTATGCTTAAGTCCATTGTTGCAGACACTGTGTCAGTCCATCTAGAGAAGGGTCTTCCTGTTTTTGGTTGACCACCCCCCACTCTTCTAAACATGATGTCCTTCTCCAGGGATTGGTCCCTCCTGACAACATATCAAACTACATTAAGACACAACCTAGCCATCCTTGCTTCCAAGGAGCACTCTGGTTCCATTTCTTCTAGGACAGATCTGTTGGTTCTTTTGGTAGCCCATGGTATATTCAATATTTGTCTCCAGTACCATAATTCACTCGCATCAATTCTTATCCTGTCTCCCTTATTCAACAACCAGCTTTTACAAACATATCATGCAACTGAAAATACCATGGTCTGAGTGAGGTGTACCTTTGTCTTCAATGTGATGTCTTTACTTTTCAACACTTAAAAGAGGTCTTTTGTGACAGCTTATCCCAGCGCAGTACATCTTTTCATTTCTTGACTGCTGCTTCCACAGGTGTTGATTTGTAGAACCAAGTAAAACAAAATCTTGGACAATCTCAATCTTTCCTCCATTTATGATGAAGTTGCTTACTGACCCAGTTGCAAGGATTTTTGTTCTCTTGATGCCAAGGTGCAATCCATACTGAAAGCTGTGTTCTTTGATCTTGGTCAGTAAATGTTTCAAATCCTCTTCACTTTCAGCAAGCTAAGTTACTTATTTACATCAACTGCCAGTTCCACCAAACATTGACTGAGTCCTCCAGGGTTGGATTAAAGTGTATTTACTTGAGTATTCATTTTCCACACTACCCAACATAGTTCTTAGGTCATAGTTTGTCTTCAATAAATGCTCAAATAAGTTAAAGTGATCAGTTCATGTTTTTCCTCCTGGTTTCCATTTTTCTCTTTAATATTTATATTTCAGACCTGTTTCACAGTCAGTTTGTGTTTCTCCCTATCACACGATCCTTGCTTCTTTGGTTTTCCATCCTCTTCCAATAATTAACTGACAGACTCAAACAGAGTTTCACAAGCATGAAGCAGTACCAGGTTCTTACCACCCACAGGGCACTGTGTTACCCTTTGTAAGAAAAGTAAACATGGACTTAAGATCTAGGAAAAAGGTAAGGTATATACACAAATAGCCATATGGTAGGCTGTGACAACTGTCATCTTAATAGAAGCACAAGCAAGTTCTAGGTGAGTCTGGAGAAGACAAAGCTCACCCCAGCCTACGGGTCACAGAGATTCATGGAAGAGGTGCCTTTGGATCTTTTTTTTTTTTTTTTTTTTTTTTTTTCCAGTACTGAGGGTTGAACCTAGGACCTCACACCTGCATGCTCTGCAAGTGCTGGACCACTGAGCTGCACCCTCAGCCCCCCCCCCCCCTTTTTTTTTTACTTTTTTGAGCCAGGGTCTTGCTAAATTACACAGACTGCCTCTTGTCTTGAACCTGCAATTCTCCTGCCTCCGCCTCCCAAGTTGCTGGGATTACAGGTGTGAGCCACTACGCCCAGCTCGTGCCTTCGGTTCTTTGCTTCAGAAAGTGAATAGGGTTCCAGCACAGAAATATGACAGAATGATCTAGGACATAAATTGAAAGGGTATGTGGCATGTTCAAGGCACTAGAAACAGACTAGCTTGGCTCTAGGGCAATGTTAGTAAATAGGGTTAAAAAGATAAAGTAGCGGTGGATTTTGGAGAACTTAGGGAAGCTCAAGAATTTGAGGGTGATTTTTATTTCTTTGGGTTTTTTTTTTAGGTGCTATGGATCAAACCCAAGGCCTTAAATATGCAAGATAATCACTCTACCACTAAGCTATATCCCTAGCCCAAAGATTTTAGTTTTATTCCATTGCTTTTTGTTTTAATTATCTTAGGGGAAAAAAATTAAAAGAATACTTTCTCTAGCATGCTTGTTAATATCTTCTTTTTCTATCTCTGTCCCTTTTAACTATTTTTAGTAGCCAACACTTACCAATCATAAACACTCTGCCTGTTGCTGTGGCCCTTTGCCCCCCAAATTTTTTTTGTACCAATCTACAGAATACATCTTCTAGAGTCAAGACGCTATAAGAACATTTTGGCAAATTTCCTTCAGGAATGGACACAGATTTTGTGACTTTTTAAAAAATCTCCACTCCCATTTCTTTTTTTACAAACGATCAGAAACAAAACAACAACATTAAAAGTGGTATCACAACAAGAAGAATTTACAGCCACGGTAAAAACATCATTTTTCCCTTTAATCGTTCCTTTGTGCCCAGTGAACCCATAATTCATCCAAAATGTAGTATAACACTGTGACACATTACGTACCAGAACTTCCTCCTAGCATGGTAGCTAAAAATGCGGGGTGAGAGGGCAAAGTTTCAGACTTTTACGTCCTGCCTTCAACCTTCCTTTCCCTTTTCCAACCTCACTGCACTGGGTTCCTTTCTAAACACAGGGGACCCACAGCTTCTCACCTGGTAATCTCCTGCTGCAGCTGCAACACTGAAGGCACGTAAAACACCACCCCAAAGTAGACGGTAGGTTCCAGCGCATATTTATCCAGCTGCTTCTTCAGAGGCTTCTCCAGATCTACCCAGCGGCGCTGATTTTGCTTGTTGTAATACCAGAGGCTGAAGTAAGTGACCTGCAAAGATGGAAGGCCCCTGAAGGAGGTACTAATGCACAGAAGGACTCGGTGTTTCAACTGTACAAACCCACGACCTGGGAGCAAGAGGCAGTGGCCTCCCGGTGCCTCGCCTCAGCAAGACCTGAAGGGGGAAAAGCTAACACCTGTCTCTGTCTCGACACTTCTGTGGTTAGGTGCTGTCAAGTCATGTCCGACTCATAGCCACCCTCAGAGGGCTTCAATGGCTGATTCTTTCGGGATTGCTTCAGGAATGGACTGCCACACCCTTCTCCCACATTTGCACTGCTGGATATTGAACCTGGGTCCTCAGAAAGTGCAAAGCGGCACTCTAACAACTGAGCTAAACCTCGGCCCATCTAGACACTACTATTGAGGAAATAGATACAAAAGTCAATTCTATATTATTTCTTAAACTCTGAAAATCAAATGCACTCATGGTCTTGAAATCAGAATGCAGTGAGGCTACACGATGTTACATACAGGTTTTAACAAAAAATACTGAAAAATGTGTCATTTTCAATTAGCAAAACATTACATTTACCATAATTTTTTTTTTTTTTTTTCCGGTACTGGGGGTTGAACCCAGGGCCTGGCACTTGTATGCTCTGCAAGTGCTGGACCACTGAGCCACACCCCCAGCCCATTTTTCTTTTTTTACTTTTTGAGACAGGGTCTCGCTAAATTACGCAGACTGCCTCTGGTCTCGAACTTGCCATCCTCCTGCCTCCGCCTGCCCCGCCACTGGGATTACAGGGGTGTGCCACTACGCCCAGCCCATAATCATTTTTTAAAAATATAACTGGGGTTCTACTCAAGAGACAGTGTTTCTTTGCTAGGTGACTATTGAATATACCATGGACTGCCAAAAGAACCAACAAATCTGTCCTAGAAGAAGTGCAACCAGAGTGCTCCTTGGAAGCAAGAATGGCAGACTGCGTCTTACATATTTCGGACATGTAGTCAGGAGAGAACAATCCCTGGAGAAAGACATCATGTTTGGGAGAGTGGCAGGTCAATGCAAAAGAGGAAAACCCTCCACCAGATGGATTGACACAGTGTCTGCAACAATGGGCTTAAACATCAATAAGATCGTTTGCCTGGCACAGAATCAGCAAGTGTTTGGATCTGCTGTACATAGGGTCACTATGAGTTGGACTTGACTTGACGGCACCTAACAACAACAATTCAGGAGAATTCTGACCAAATTATATTACCTCAACTTTTCACAACTCTTGAATTTGGCTTCTATAAATAAATCACTTCAGGTAAATGTTATAAATTATAGTACCACAGATGTAATAGAAATTCTTCTCTGCCCCCAAAAGTTCATTAGCTATCAATTTAAAGCAACTCTAATGCTTTAAGTCACAGTTTAAGGTAGAGAACAAATTCCAAATTAAAGACCAGAATGTGGAATTCCCTCCCTATCTCCCCCGCCCTCTCCCTTCTTCCCTCTCTCTCCCTCCCACATACACACAGAAAAGCTACACCTTAATACACTAAAACAATCTAAGTGTATTTCTTATTGTTGTTGCTATGTGCCGTCAAGTACAGTCCAACTCATAGCAACCCTCATAGGGTTTTCAATGGCTGATTGTTTTGAGATTGCTTCAGGAGTGGATTGCCAGGTCCTTCTCCTGTTTTTGGCAGTGCTGGGGATGGAACCTAGGACCTCAGAGAGTGCAGAGCAGCGCTCTACCAACTGAGTTAAACCCCAGCCCTGCAAGTATACTACTCAAGGGTTAAAAAAAAAAAAAAAAAGCCTAGAATTCATTATTGAAGACAACTCAATAGCAGCCCTGGCCTGGTCAACCTGAAAGGGAATTAAAGCACTCAAAAAATAAAAATGGCAGCCTCAGGCCACTGCTAATATTTATCTCAAAATCGCTTTACAGATAAGTCCATTAGGAAATCACTGCTTTGTTGTTCTAGACTCAAGGCCAACACTCAAATAGAACCTTGTGCAATGATGGACAAGCTCCATATCTGCACTGACCACAGGTGGCTATTGAGCACTTGAAATGTGGCAAGTGCCATTGATAAACTATATTCTCAGTGTCATACAATTTTAATTCCTTTCAATAAAGAAGCTGCTATTGTATTGGGTTGTAGAATCTACAAGCAACAATAAAACTTAGAAATGATACTCTGTTCATTTCTTTGACCTGCAATCCTCATTCAAATAAAAAATGAATTTTAAGCCAGGCATGGTGGCACACATCTTTACAGCACTCTGGAAGCTGAAGGAGGAGGATCATAAATTTGACCCTAGCCTGGGTACATAGCAAGACCCTGTGCCCCCCCAAAAAATTAATTTGCAGGGAAAAGATTGCACAAACACGCATCCAATGTTTCTTATAATTTTTACAAAAGAAGAATTATACCTATAATATTGTCTATTAAATAAATTCTACAAGAGTGAGGAATGTGTCCGTTGCCCATGCATAACCACAAGCTCCTAGAATAATATAGAAATTCAGTAAATTGGGTTAAATGAAAATAATACATATTGTCTTACTTCTTAGTTGCCACCCAAAGCATCATATGTGAACAGAATACTTTGAACACTTACCATGTGCTAGGTTCTATTCCAAGAACTGTAGAGACACTGTTTCGCCACTAACTTGCAAAGTAGGTACTTCCACCTGTGTTAAATTCCAAAGCCAGTGTTGCTGCAAGTACTGTCTCTAGCCCACCTCTACCAGAATTACTTAGTTTCCTGGGACCTATAAAAAAGTTATTAAATTCCCAGTAATTCTTGTGCCATTAAAATTTCAAAAACATTGCACTACACCAGACTACCTCTCCAGGAAGCCTCTCCATATCATGCAGGAGAAAGTTACATAAACAACCTATGCTGGGAATGCTGCATGGAAATCAAATTTTTAAAAACCAGCCTGGCACAGTGACATGCCAATAATCCCAGCTATTCAGGAGGCTTAGGCACAAGGATCCCAGGTTCTAGGCCACTGGTAGCCTGTGCAATTTAGAGACCATGTCTCAAAAATGAAAAATAAAAAAGGGGGGAACTAGGAAGTGAGGCCAAGTGGTGGAGCACCTGCATAGCATGCACAAGGCCGGGGTTACCCCAAGTACTACAAAATGAAAAAGGAAAAAAAATAATTTCTTAATCCAAACATGCTTTAATACAACCAAAAATGTCTAAGTCCTATTAATATTTTCTAAGGTTATGATTATGCTTATAAAATAAATTACGTTACCCATCACATTTATGGGAAAACAATTACTGTTCCTTCCTTCCTTCTATTAAACTAATTCACAGAACAAAAAACACCAGGCTTAAAGGAAAGAGCCTAGTTGGACATGTCTGTAATCCCAGCAATTTGGGAGGCTGAGGGAGACGGATTGCAAGTTCAAGGGCAGAGGCAGCCTGCATGACTTAGAAAGATCTTGTCTCAAAATAAAACATAAAAAGAGGCTGAGAGTACAGCTCAGTGCTTGCCTAGCAGACAGGAAGCCCTGGTTCAACTTCCCCAGTACCAAAAAAAAAAAAAAAAAAAAAAGCCTGTAGCTTTTTCAATTTCCAGCAGGCACTTAGCAGCTGTGAATTAGAAGTATCAATCAGTTTAATTCCATTTTCTCAAGCATAAAATAAAGTGATGTCTCCCTTACAGCTCCATCATGGGGACTAGACAGGAGAAACTGCATGAATGCATTCTGCGCTGAGAAGATCATTATATTTTTAACAGACTGCTTACTTTCACCCATTCTTCCAAATGCCAACAAAAAACAATTACTGATTCCTTCCTCTCCAAAACTTTCACTTGTAATTACTTACATGTATTTGGATAGATTACAGTACAGCGAATTTCTGTTGTACTTGTATGCTTTTTTGTCTTTCATCTTAGGACACAAGTTTTGGATTTAACATACCATGCTTGTTCTATAATGCAGACTGCTGCTATGTACTTAATTCCAAAAACATTTTTCTTTTTTTAAGATAGGTTCTCACTACGTATCCCAGGCTGGACTTGAACTTGCCATCCTCTTTCCTACTTCTGACTCTCAAGTCACAAATACTTATTTCTACCATAAATGTGGAAGTCTCTATAGGATCTAAAACTGCTTTGGTCATAAAAGTATGTTGCCACTTTTAACCAAAATTAACAAGTCCTAAACATACTCCTTGTATATATTACTTTTCCCTTTAAATATAGCTGGACTTGACTGCCCCAAATACAAAAATTTAAACAGAATAATAAAACTACAGGTTTATTGTATAATTTGTGGTTGTATGATACACAAATGGAGTACAATATAATTATAAAGAACTATGTAACTGAATAATCTGCTAGCATTCTAAACAAAGGCATATTCTAAAAGAAAAACTCTTAAAATGCCCTAAGTTTATTTTAGCAATGTATCTATTACTTATGCTACATATGCGTAGAAAATCAAATAGACATGGATAGATACATTTGTGAAATGGCATCACAGTTTTTCACAAGTTTTGTATTTTAGAAAGTAGTAGTAATGACTTTAATTATGCAAACAAAAAGAATGATAGATTTAGCAAATTATTTGTTCATTAGCTATTTAAATATACAAGAGTCTAAGATTTTGGACATTTGAACATTCACCTATTCTGTAAAAAGTATTTGCTGTGGTACTTGCCCCTACCTTCAAGTTCAATCTTAAGAAGTAGCTAATATTGTCCAGGACAGTGGCACATGCCTGTAATCCCAGCAATTTGGGGGGTGGAAGCAGGATCAAAAGTTCGAGGCCAGAGGCAACCTGTGTAATTTAGTGCGACTCTGTCTCAAAATGAAAGAAAAAAATGGTCCAAGGGTGTAGCTCAGTAGGAGAATGCTTGCAAAAAGCATGCATGAGGCCCTGGATTCAACCTCATGACTGAAAAAAAAAAAAAAAATAGTAGTAGTGAATGCTAGCCAGAAATCAACTTTATATCTTGTTGAATGCTTCCAAGAAGTATTATATTTCTAAAATTGCTAATACAAATATTTATACACATGGAACTAAAATTTTATAATGTTATAATCTTTAGATTCAATGCTTTCTTAGATTTCTACACATACATTATCAAGAAGCAGCATCTGATTAAATTCTCACCAGGCCAAGGGTTTTCTAACATGTACTTTGGTTTGTCTTAGATAACAATCTTAAGAATTTGGATAATTAATTTCCAAAAATAATTTGTGTGTGTGTGTGTGTGTGTGTGTGTGTGTGTGGTACTGGGGGTTGAATCCAGGGCCTCGCACATGCATGCTTTGCAAGTGCTGGACCACTGAGCTGCCCCCCAGCCCATTTTTTTTTTACTTTTTGAGACAGGGTCTTGCCAAGTTACGCAGACTACCTTTGGTCTCGAACTTGCGATCCTCCCACCTCTGCCTCCTGAGCTGCTGGGATTACAGGCGTGTGCTACCGCACCTGGTGATAATTAATTTCCAAAAATAATTTAAAGTCCATTAAATAAAACCAACAAATGGGAGGATGTCAAAAGAGAGAAGGGAACACCAATGTAATATGCTACGCTGTATTATTAAAACAATGGAAAAGACCACCTTATCATCTCAACAGATACACAAAAATACAAAATACAATACTTTTTCATGATAAAACCATTTAGAAAACCAGGAATGGAAGAGAGTCTCTTAACATGATAAAGGGTACTTATGAAAAACCCACAGCTAACATCACAGTCAATTGTGAAAGATTAGCTTTCCTCCTTAGATCAAGAAAAAGACAGGCCGGGCGTGGTGGCGCACGCCTGTAATCCCAGCGGCTCAGGAGGCGGAGTCGGGAGGATCGCAAGTTCGAGACCAGAGGCAGTCTGCATAATTTAGCGAGACCCTGTCTCAAAAAGTAAAAAAAAAATGGGCTGAGGTGCAGCTCAGTGGTCCAGCACTTGCAGAGCATGCAGGTGCAAGGCCCTGGGTTCAACCCCCAGTACCGCAA
>VMDO01008116.1:61542-86291 GCA_007922755.1 Pedetes capensis | reverse complement strand
GGGGGGGGGAGTGGCGCGATGAAGAGAGAGAAAGAAAGAGGAAGAAAAGAGAAGTAATGTTGCCTATTTTTCTTACATTGTGTCATTGATCATACACTTGGCAATGAGTGAAAATTAAAGGTAAATAACCAGCGGTTATTAACTGTAAGAATCTAATAGATTTAAGTACGTTGTGATCTGGGAATATGACTCTATGTTTTTTCACCATCTCACTCTTCAACTGCATCAAAGATCTGGCATATATGAAAATTGTCACAATGAAAAGCATGTCAAAATGAATCACATTATGATGTACATTAAAAATTTCTAATAAAAAAAAAGATCTGCTAGTTCTCTAACACCATCTAGCCAAGTATAGAACAGATGGCTCTGAGATCCATACGTTATTTATGTGTGTAAACCAACAAATGTCTACTTGATGACATGTGTGTTCATATATTATCAATGCTCAATAGTTCAAGCTTTCAAACAGAGCCCTAGCTGAGGATATGTACATATCTTGTGAATTTATCTAAGCATGTTAGCCTTTTATTTAATTCAAAAATAGTAGAGTACTCATGCATAACTGGCCATTTGTAAATTTATTCCCTTTTTACTTTTCACTACTCTTATTTAGCTTCCCTTATGGGCAGAGCTTTTTTACAAGGACTTTTTTTTTTTTCTGTACTGGGAGAATGAACCCAAGGCCTCATGCGTGCTTTGTAAGCACTGTACCGCTGAGCTGCACTCCAGGTCCATTTTTCACTTTTTATTTTGAGACAAGTTCCCACTAAGTTGTGCAGGCTGCCTTTGGCCTCGAGCTTGTGATCTTCCTGCTTCAGCCTTCTGAGTTGCTGGGGATTATAGGTGCAAGCCACTGCATTCAGCTTCTACAAGGCATTTTTGTACACACACACACACACACACACACACACACACACCCCAAATGCATACCTTCTCAGCCCTGGAGTTTAAAGCCAAAATGGTATAGTATTACATCACCCTTCCATTGTCATTGTCTTCCCTGTTCCTCTCTGAGGAAAACAGAGATATAGATATATACACTGATGTGTGTGCATGCACACACATACACACACATCTGTGCACATATCTAGGCTTAGTGCCACTTCAATGATCTTTCACAGTGATTCCTACCAAAATAATCTGCTGGTAGGTTAAATTCAATCATGTGACACTCATACCAAAAGAAAATAGTACACACTTAGTACTTATTAAATCACATCACAATTAACACAATACATTGATCAGACTACCTTCCACTCCCAAATGTGTCATGCTCATTTATCTCTCTACTTTTTTCAAATATTGTTTGCACATGTTAAATGTCATCCGTATGTTTTCTCCACTAAAAATTTTACCCTTTCCTCCTGATTGCAGATCAATAGTCAGTATCTCTGCAGAACTTTCTATGACACTTTCTCCCCTTGCCCATTGAAGAGTTGAATGCCCATCCACTTTTCCCCCAACACATTCTCTGTATGTGTATACACCATGCCTCATGATACTGTTCCATCATTTCTTACCTATACATTTGAATCACAAGCTTGTATGCCATTTGAAAATAGAAACTGAATCTTGTTCATCAACTAAACCTGGAACATGATGTGTGCTTAATTATTTGCTAATTGTTAAATTATTACACAGATAATATTATATTGCCCACAAGACATTTATAGCAACTTTATATGGACATACATATAATTACAAAGTTTACATAAAACACTTGATGTTACAATTGAAAGTTTAAGGATAAGAGGTTAGCAAATTAGAATGAGGTTAGTCACATACAAAAATTAGGTTATTTCTGTAAGATCAAGTCTATTTGAAATTATTAGATATTCACCTTACTAGTCAAAAATTCCTTGAGACTACCAGATAATACAAGAGCAGCCATGAGCACATATTTCAAGGGAGTGCATTTCAACACCACAGCAGTGGTCAAATTTCAGAAGTCCATGGCAGTAAGACACTAGAGTAAGTACAAGAGTAGAAGACAAATGGTTCTTTCCAATGAGTGCAGTTTCTGGGTTGCTGCTGGTAGTGTCAGAAAAGCACATCCTCTTCTACCCTCCAGAAAACTGCAGTAGCAGCTTTCAGAATAATGGGTGGCTATGATGCTCAGGAACAAAGTCTGGCACATAAACTATTCTTCCTAGTTCCACCTAAGAGGTATTTTCTGAGTGTGGATCCATGCCATGAAGCTATATCAACCAGCCTCAGAATGATAAGATTAAATAATTTGTTAATCTATTAATTTTGTGCCCTTGGATCTCTCTATGAAAAGAGAAAGAAACAGATATTTCAGGTAACCAGGGCATGAGCAAAGGACCTATGGCTGATTTGTTATTCCTGAGACTTTGCATCTTTATGGAGTGATGAAAAAGAAATGAAAAAGTGGAGCGAGTCAAAGATTATTCCATGCACAGGAAAGAATATGCACTGGAGTGCTGCTGGATAAAGTATGCTAAATCAATTACCCTGATAGCTGGATTCTAAAAGTGGAATTCTAGCTTGTTTATTTTATCTATACTTTTTAATGAATTTCCTAACTTCTTTTGTTTCCTAATTCTAAATTTTTTATTAGGTTTCAATGTCTGTAGGATAGTCATTAACTCCAACTGTCTGTCATGCTTGCTAAAGAATGAAGTATCAAATCTCTGTGTCCATGGTTATTGAAGGGTATATGGCACAGCAAGGTCTATAAATAGAAAGAAATGGTAAATCAAGGAGTCCAGCCCCTGTTCATCCATCAAATGAAGGAAAGGAAACCCATGGAAGCTAAGTTACTTGTCCAAGGTCATTATACTCACTAAATGGAACAGATACAGCTTAACTCTTAACCTACTTATCACACTTTCCATGACACCTTGCTGATTCTGCTGTCCTTAGCATACTAGCAAGAATCTTATGGCAGGCATTAGGTCTGTTCTCAACTGCTATAATAAAAGAAACTTCGCATTCATCCACCACTGTGTTCAAGACTTTTTTTATTTCATATGGATATTATTTTATGACATTGGTATGTGGAATGAGGAAGTTCATATATGAATATGAACTGTGTTCATCACTGGAATTCAGACATTTGTAGTTATACTGCAGCATTTTCTGGCACAAATAAAACATAGCTTGTCAATTTCATCTAATCAATTATTACTTAACATCCATTATGTTGTAGCCATTGTGATAAGCAATAAGAATGCAATGATAAGCCAAAAAGACCTTGTTCCAATGCTGTAGATTTTACAGTATAGTGGGAGGCGGACACACACACACACACACACACACACACACACACACACACACCTTATTGTGCCAAGTCCTGCAAAAGAAATGCTCAGAGTTGAATATTAGGTTTGGGAAGGAAGTCACATTTTAAGTGAAGCACTAAAAAGAAATAAGGATTTTGCTGCAAGAAATGAATGTTTACAAAACTAGGTTATGGAGGAGGTACCCTGGTTTAAAACTTTCTCTGCCCCTTGGTCACTGGCTGATGCTATTATTCTGTATTGGTGATTATGTGCTGTCTAAAACCAATTCTAACTATTGGGACCAATTAAATAGTTCTTTATTCCCTTGTTAAACACATGGGTTATTCATTCACTTAACTGCCTTTATGAAATCCAGCCTTTTTAACCACACTTCATAGATGGAGATTTGAGCAACCCTGAAGTCCACAAGGATGAACATATTTTTCAGTATCCTAGCTCTTCTCTTTTTCTTTGATGCTCTGATTCAGAAATGGTTCACTTACACTCAAACATCTTTAATCATTTGTTGCAATAAGAGAAAATTTCAATTATTTTCCTACCCATCCCTTGTTGTTGAGTTTTTGGCAAGGGGTCACAGTCACTCATACTGTTGACAGGAGATAGTTCTCATCTATTTGGAAAGATTGAACACTTTGATCAAATGAACAATTTTGAGAGGAATTAATGGAGGATTTGTAAACAGAAGGCGTACCTGGCCACTATAGTTAGCTTCTACTTGTTTGTTGTTGTTGTTGTTAGGTGCCGTGGAGTCGAGTCCGACTCATAGCGACCCTATGTACAGCAGATCAAAACACTTGCCGATTCTGTGCCAGGCAAATGATCTTATTTATGTTTAAGCCCATTGTTGCAGACACTGTGTCAATCCATCTGGTGCAGGGTTTTCCTCTTTTGCATTGACCTGACACTCTCCCAAACATGATGTCCTTCTCCAGGGATTGATCTCTCCTGACTACATGTGCGAAATATGGAAGAAGAAGTCTGGCCATTCTTGCTTCCAAGGAGCACTCTGGTTGCACTTCTTCTAGGACAGATTTGTTGGTTCTTTTGGCAGTCCATGGTATACTCAATAGATATCTCCAGCACCACAATTCAAAAGCATCAATTCTTTTTCTGTCTCTCTTATTCAATGTCCAGCTTTCACAACCATATGATGCCACTGAAAATATGATGACATGACTCAGATGCACCTTTGTCTTCAATGTGACATCTTTGCTTTTCAATACTCTAAAGAGATCTTTGGCCACAGCTTTTCCTAGAGCAATGCGTCTTTGGATTTCTTGACTGCTGCTTCCACGGGTGTTGATTATAGAACCAAGCAAAGCAAAATCTTGGACAACCTCAATCTTTTCTCCATTTATTCTGAAGTTGTGTGCTGACCCAGTCATAAGGATTTTTGTTTTGTTTGATCTTCATCAGTAAATGTTTTAAATCCTCTTCGCTTTCAGCAAGCAGAGTGGTGTCATCTGCATAACGCAGGTTGTTAATGAGTCTTCCTCCAATCTTGATGCTGCGTTCTTCCTCATAAAGTCCAGCTTCTCTGATTGTTTGCTCAGCGTATAAATTGAAGAGATAGGGTGAAATTATACAGCCCTGGCACACACCTTTCTCAACTTTAAACCAGGCTGTGTTTCCTTGTTCTCTTCGAACAACTGCCTCCTGGTTCACGTACAGATTTCTCATGAGCACAATTAGGCGTTCTGGTATTCCTATTTTCCGAAGTGTTATCCATAATTTATTATGATACACACAATCAAATGCCTTTGCATAGTCAATAAAACATAGGTAGACATCTTTGTGATATTCTCTGCTTTCAGCTAATATCCACCTGACATCAGCAATGATGTCCCTGGTTCCCCACCCTCTTCTGAATCCCACTTGATTTTCTAGTAATTCCCTGTCTATATACTGCTGCATGATCTGAATGATCTTTAGTAGAATTTTGCTTGTGTGCGATATTAATGATATTTCCAATAGTTTGCACATTCAGTTGGATCCCCCTTTTTGGGAATAGGCACAAATATGGATCTCTTCCAGTCAGTTGGCCAAGTAGCTGTTTTCCAAATCTGTTGGCACAACAGATATTAACACCTCCAGTACTGCATCTATTTGTTGAAACATCTCTATTGGTATCCAGGAATTGATGGAATCTACTTGTTTAGAGACATCATATGCTCTGAAATATTTCTTGGTGTGCAAATGGAAAGGTTGTTGTTGTTGTTGTTGTTGTTAGGTGCCATCGAGTCATGTCCGACTCATAGTGACCCTCATAGGGTTTTCAGTGGCTGACTGTTTCAGGATTGCTTTGGGAGTGGGTAGCCACATCCTTCTCCCATTTTGCGGTGCTGGGAATCGAACTCGGGACCTCAGAGACTGCAGAGCAGCGCTCTACCAACTGAGCTAAATCCCAGCCCAAATGGAAAGGGGAAATAAACTATTTGATTGTGAATTGCAAAAAAAAAAAATTGTCTAAAACTAAAAAGTCATAAAAGATAATCATTTATGGCTTAGTAGTTTTGACTTTGACTTGGACATTAATTACACTAAGCAAACAAAATAATGCATGACTCACACTTTTTCACACATAAGGAGCAACCCACAAGCTTCCAAAAAGCTTTATTTCTGAGATGCTATTATTTCTAAGGAGACAATAATAAAGTTGAGTTTTCTCAATATATACTATGGTGTAAGTAAATTAGTATTTCATTCCAGAAACAAAGTCTGAACTAACAACAATCTAAGACACAATTCAATTTCTACCAGCAGAGCCAAGCCTCTTGAATTACTTAAGCAGTGTTTCTGCCATTCATGATTCTGTGGTTTATTATAGTGTTCTAATTCAGACTTGGGCTGGGGTTTAGCTTAGTTGATAGAGTGCTTGCTGTGCACACTCTGAGGCCCTGGGTTCAATCCTCAGCACCCCAAAAATGGGAGAAGGACCTGGCAACCAACTCTTGACCCAAAACAATTCCAAACAATCAGCCACTGAAAACTCTATGAATAGCAGAAAAGCACTGACATAGTGCCAGGAATGGCACAGTGTCAGGAAGTGTTTCATTCTGTTGTACATAGGTTTGCTATGAGTTAGACCTGACTTGATAGTACCTAAAACAACATTTCAGACTCCAGACATGAAACAGAAGAGTGATAAGAAGAATAGACCAGAACTTTAGCTGCAGATGTAGCTCAGTGGTAGCACACTGGCCTATCATGTTAAAGGTCCTAGGATTGATCCCCAGCACTGAAAAATCTCCATGTAGCACAAAAATTAGGCAAAATGAACTACAGAGGAAAAGGAACAAGAGGACCAGTGGCTCCTTCAGTTTGCCACACCAGTCAAGATTTACCAATCAGAATCTCAAATGATCTAGAATTGTACACAGATTTTTTCATATATAGATAATTGGTAGAATTAAAAATATATTTGGACGAGAATGTATTTACTCAAGTGCAGTTAAGTACCCATCTGAGTTTTGCATGAATAGAATTTTAGCTGATTTTCTACTCTGTATCTGATGCCTAAACGTTAGAGATTTTTCTATTAAATTAATTCTGAAGAACAAATAAACCAAAAGTTTTAACATTAATATTCTGGACCATCGTAATAAAAAAATAACATGGTTTGGTGGTATATAAATAAATTAGACTTTTAAAATCTGAATTCCTAGAAGGAGGATTTGAGATTATACATGCTGTGTACATACACAGTTTAAGTCTAAAAAATAAATAAAACAGAGGAAACCCTTCTCTAAACAATCATATAGAACTAAGTAGAAAACAATTTCTTGGAAGAAGATAAATAAATGAACTAAAGGCAGACCAAAATGGCCAAATACTGTACATAATTTTCTGGCTACAAGAACTTCTTACATCAGCACAATGGGCATAAAATGACAGATAATGATTTTAGAGCAATAATTTTTTATGATATTTTAAATTGTTAGTTTTAATTTGCTTGCTGCGAAATGTTGCTGCATAATCAATCAGGGTCTTCAGACAAGCTCTGAAACTCAATGTATTTATTTGTTATAAGGTTCATAAAGCTTAGCAATTTCTATTATGCTGTGAGACATTTCATGAAAAGTTGGCTTCTCACTAAAATGTTGTTGTCTATTACTTCTAAAATTCCAGCCTTGGGTAAGCTGTTTTTGAGTCCTAGGTATAGAGAACAAAATATAGTCCTTCACTTGCAATGTCCTGAGTTGCTTGCAAATTTTTCCTATAGCTTCTATTTTGTGATAAAGAAATGCCCCATGTCTTAGGTCAGTACAAGGTGAAACCAGAGGTTCATTTTGTAAGTAAAAGTGTGACCCTTAAAATGATTTGGTTCTGGTTCCTGTGCAAATGCTATTTGAAGTAGAGCTAATACATTCGTAATTGATATAATCTTTTACTCTGCACCAGCTTTGTACACGGAGTGCTTTCAGACTTCAAGAGAGCTATCTGCGTGCTTCTACATGCATGCATTTAAGGATCTGGGTCAAAACTTACTAGTTAGCATTCCCCTCAAGTCTTTGCAACTACGAAGGCTAGAAGTGTTCTTAAAGAAGCTACAGCAACAGCAGAAAAGAAAATTAGTGCAATTTATATTTACCTCATTAGATGGCAGCACAGTATCCAAAACCTAAGACTAACATTTTGGTAGGAAATATGATCTCTCTTAGAAGTTATTAAATGCCCTGGAAATAAGTATGTGAAATTTCTCAATCACATATTTAATCTGTCCATCTAAGCTCATATATAATTTTTGAAAATTGTATTCATGTTTATTCACTCAAAAAAATGTTTTGAGCACTTGCAAAGGGACAGGGGCTGCTCTAGATGC
Source organism: Pedetes capensis (assembly GCA_007922755.1). Lineage (NCBI taxonomy): Eukaryota > Metazoa > Chordata > Mammalia > Rodentia > Pedetidae > Pedetes > Pedetes capensis. Next base: position 78,200 of record VMDO01008116.1, on the reverse strand, counting down.
TTCAGGTATTCATGTAAACAAAATAAAGATCTCTGCCTGCCTGGATCTCACTTCCCAAAGGAGAGAGACACTTAAAAAGCAAAGAAACTATTAGTAAATTACCTAGTATGTTCAGAAGTGATGAATGTCTGTGGAAAAATAATGTAGAGCAGGGTAAAGACGGAATCAGAAGTCCTGGAGTAGGAGATCAGAATGTAACATTGCATAGGGAAATCAGTGTAGGTCTCACTGAGAAAATGCCATTGAGCAAATAGTGTAAGGAGATAGGTAACTGAAAACAGATGTTCTAGACAAAGGAAACAGCTGATGCAAAAAGTTAAGTCATTGCTGAGATAGAATTAAAATGGGTAAATGAATAAGGAATGCATTAAAGAGGGGAATGTGTAGGAAGAAGGAGCAGACAATATAGGACCTTGAAAGCTATTAAGAATCTTGAATTTCACACTGAGTAAAATGAGGATACATTGCAAATTTTTGACAGACAAGTGATCCAATCAGAAATAGGTTTTTCAAAGCATCACCCTGACGGCTGTACTGAGAACTGAACAGCCAGGAGTTGGAGGTAAGGGAAAAAGCAGGAAAACCAGTTATGAGGCCATTGGGCCATCCATGCAAAAAAGTGAGAGTGGCCCAGACCAGGATTGTAGTCGTGGAGGTGGTAAGAAGAGTTCAAGCTCTAGAAACAATTTGAAGATAGATCCAACAGGATTCTACACAGATAGGATGAAAGGTGTAAGAAAAAGAGAGGAATCAAAACCTAGCAACTAGAAGTAAAAAATGAGCCCAAGCAACTGGAAGGATGGAATTGGCTATGGATGGCAAAGCTTTGTTGGGGAGCAGTTCAGAGCATTTTGAGTTTAAGATTAAACATCAAAAAGAAATGGCAATATAACATGTGGATATGTTGTTGTTATGTGCCATAGATTTGGTATCCAATTCATAGAGACCCTCATAGGGTTTTCAATGGCTAACTGTTTCGGGATTGCCTTGGGAGTGGATTGCCAGGCCCTTCTCCCATTTTTGCTGTGCTGGGAATTGAACTAAGGAACTCAGGGACTGCAGCGTAGCTGTTCTACCCACTGAGCTAAATCCCAGCCCCAGCATGTGGATATGTTAGTCTGGAATTCAGAGGGAAGATCTAAGACACATAGATAGATAGATAGATGGAAGTCCAGCTTGTATGTGATATTTAAATCCGTAAGACTAGATGAAATCATCAAAGAGTGGGAGTGTAAAGAAAGAAGATAATCGAAGTCTGAAAATTGGGAAACACTAAAGTTAAAATGTTAAGGAGGAGTGACCCTTAAAGGAGGCTGAGAAGGAAGGAAAGTGAGCTTGGAGAAACTCAACAGAGCATAGTGTTCTAACACCAGTGCAACAAAGAACATGTGCTGGTAACAGGTGAGAGGAGGGATCAAGAGGAAGTTTAGACAGCATGCTTATGTGTCAGTTGGAATGATCCAGCAGAGAGAAAAAATGATGGAGACAGTGAAAAATTTCAGGAGCAATGCCTTTGAGCATGTGAGAGAGCATAGGATCTAGTGTAGGAGAAAAGGGATTGGCCATTGGTAGCAATCCAAAACATTCAAAAGGCAGGAGAACAGAATATGGTGACAAAGATGTTAATATGTGAAAAGGGTATCCTAAGAGAGATTGAGGGGCTTGGATTTAGCTCAGTTGGTAGAGTGCCGTTCTGCAGTCTCTGAAGTCCCAAGTTCGATTTCCAGCACAACAAAAACAGGAAAAGGACATGGCAACTCACTCCCGGGGGAATCCCGAAACAATCAGCCATTGAAAACCCTATAAGGGTCACTATGAGTTTGACACGACTCAACGGCACCTAACAACAAGAGAGATTGAGGGAGTAAATGCACTAGGGAACTATAGTGGGGTTGCCTGGTATTAAGAGCACACTTGAGGTTTATGGTCATGTTTCAAAAAGTAAGACAGTCAATGTGGTCAAGTGCTTTTCTCTAGCCCCATTCAGCTTTACAGATACAGATAGGATGTCTTAGCCCATTTTCTGTTGCTACAATAAAACACCTGGCTCTAGGTATTTTATAAGAAAAAGAGGTTTATTTAGCTCAAAGTTTGGAAGACTGGAAGTCTAAGATTGTGCAGCCCCATCTATGCTGCTCTGCTGAGAGCCACCTATCTGTGTCATAACACAGCAAAGAAGCCAAGAAGGAAATGGCTATATCCAGAAGTTTATAACCCATCCTTGCCAGGCACGGTGGCACACCCCTATTATCCTAGCTACCTAGGAGGCTAAAGCAGGAGGCTTGCAAGTTCAAAGCCAGACACAGCCTATGTAACTTAGCAAGACTTTGTCTCAAATTAAAAAATCAGAAAGGACAGGGTGTTACACCTCAGTGCTGCAGCACTTGCCTAGCATGCGCAAGACTCTAGTTTCAACCCTTGGTACCACAAAAATAAATAAATTAAGTAAGTAAGTAAATAAATAAATAAATACACTGTTGAAAGATCACTTTAGACATGACATTGACAGAGTGGAGTGGAAAATAGGGAATGGTGGTCACCATAGGGAACACATGGAATTGAAATTAGAGAGAAGTTATAGCTATTGTAATGGATTGCTGAGTGAATGAGTGATTGATGTAGGATTTAATAATTATGCATGCTCCTGTCTGTGGTCTTCATCAATCTGGAGAAACTTTCCATATTATTTGAATCTCCTCTATTTGTGTATAACAGCTAGAATCGACTTTAATATTTAATTCACCCTCCACCTCTTTCAATCTCATCCCAGGAGACTTATGGTTGGTAATAACTGTGACAAGAGAGTAAATTACAGCTGTGCCATTTTACCTACCTTGCCCATCTCTATCTATACTTTTTAGTCAAATCACTAATTTCTATCATCACTGCTGGTCCACATGGAATTATGTGACTGGCTGTCTTTAGTCAGAGCTGCCAATGCTTCTCACCAATGTGTTTTCTTATATTATTAATGAGTGGATAGAGTTACATTTCAGCATGCTACAATACCTGTTACTGGTTCTTCAAATTCCTGCTTTTCAATGTTTATTTACTTATTTGTTCTAGAAAATACTGCAGCTCTGGGAAAATACATACAACTTTACTTTGTTTAGTCTAGGAGCATCCTCCCCAGGCCCAAGCCTGTAATACCAGCAACTTGGGAGGCACAGGCAGGATCACAGGATCACAAGTTTGAGTCCAGAGGAAGGCTACATAACTTAGCATGACCCTGTCTCAAGATAAAAAAATAAAAAAGAGTCTGGGGATGCAGCCCAGTGGTAGAGCACTTGCAAAATAGGCACAAGACCTTAGGTTCAATCTCCAGTACTGCAAAATATATATATATATATTTAAAATAGGTCATCTATTTTTTAATTATCTATTTAAAAACAAGATATAGCAACTTGATCCATTAATTCTGACATCCTCATCTGGATACAACCTAATTTTCAGGCACAGAAACATTATTGAAGCTTTGAAACATGATTCCTCTTCTCCACAATTCTTTATAGCTTTCCTTGTGTATTAGAAGAACTCATTTTTTACTTTTTTTTTTCTAGTAACTTTCAGAATAGAACATATATATTTTCTCAAATCTAATTATGGGGCCACTGTAGTTTCTTCTTAAGAAATATAACATTACTATAAACAGATTGGAGTATTATTCATGGATGGAACTGTTGTTTCCAAATCTAAAACTTCATTTCCTTTGCCAAATATAATTTGGTTTGTTGGATGTTATGACATTTTACATGAACATATAAACTTTGTTATTTTTTGTCAATAAATTCTTCACTATTCATATGATTATATATACATATTACATATTTCATACAAATGCCTATGCGTAACGGAACAGCAGAATAAAAATAGAAAACTATCGATGTCATTCCACCACTTCTGAAAATAATTGCAAAAAAACTGTATAGTAACATAAAAATCTCATCAACATTTTAAAAAATATTCAGAGGAACTCGTAACACTTCTTAGCAACAGATTCCAGCATCTCACAAGCCTTTTCCAGTCACTTAATTTCTTCTCAATAAGCACTCACTGTTATTTGGCACAGGGAAAACACAGCTGGAATAAAACGTTGTCCTTAAGGAGCTCACTGCTTAGTAATACAGACACACAGCTCAGTCCAGAATAAAAAGATATGTGAAATTGAGGCATCAATAAAATATTGGTGGATAAGGAGCCAGTCAACATTTCACAGACAAAATGGTATTTAACCTGGGACTTGAAAATTGGATCTATTTTTTGTGGTGGTGGTGGTTTAGGAAGGAAAAATGAGATTTTCCAGGCACAAGTCAAACACACATGTACACAAGTGAAGACATTAAGAATGCTTAAAAGAAAATGTTTTTTACAGGAAACAAACAGTTTTCATATGCCTGGAGTCTGAAGTTTATGAAAGATAAGGGTACGTTTTAAAAATAAAAATAAAAACTGTAGTATAGATGTGAATTAAAAATACATTATCTGACTCCAGCTATATCCATGTAGTGTATTGGGTGCTGAGCTAAAAGAGAAATGAGGATTATAGTAAGAGATATCCAGTATTTACTACCATAAACAGGATAGTTTGGCCAATAAACTAGATAACTGAAGTCAACCCACCTGTACTTGAACCACATTTGCACTAATGACTCATTTCGGGATCGTAGTTAAATGGTGTATCATCCCTGAGCCTCAGTTCTCTGGTCTACAAAATAGGCTAATATAATACTCACCTCACCTTGTTGTCACACAAGTAAGTGAAATGCTCCTGCCAGTTACTGATATGGGCATTATTGTGCTCATTGCTGTTCCAGCTGTTGTACCAAAGTCAAAAGCAATGGCTATCTAGGGGAAAACTAGACTCAAGGGTCAATTCTATGGTGAAATTCCTTCTGCTTCTCCCTACATAGAACACCAAAGCCTCATCCTTCCCTCAATGGTCCATCCTGCTGCCTCATTATCTGAGCCTGTAAAGATAAAACCAAACAGCAGAGACTCAAAACAAGAGGTGGAATGAGGATGAGTGAAAGGGGTTTGATCACAGCACACAAGCTTTGTCTACTAGAGCTATTCCTACTTTCTGCACATGGCACTGGCATCTACCCTCTTTCAGGGTTGCCTACAAAGTATGGGTCAAGATGTCAAGTCTCGCTTCTCAGCATAAGATAACATACATATCCATGATTGATGTTGTTGTTGTTAAGGGCCATCGAGTTGTGTCCAACTCATAGTGACCCTCATAGGGTTTTCAATGGCTGATTAATTTGGGGTTGCCTCTGGAGTGGATTACCACATCCTTCTTCCATTTTTGTGGTGCTGGGAATTGAACTCAGGACCTCAGAGACTGCAGAGCAGCCCTCTGCCAACTGAGCTAAATCCCAGCCCCCATGATTGATAGGATATGCTATTGTTTGCACTCAGGAAAGCTTTCATTAATAATTAGACAGCTAAGTTCCTTGATATTGTGTTGAAAAAGTCAATATATTAAAAGAAGAAATAATTGAAGTAGAAATTTGCTTATGTTGACATCCTTTATCATTATCACTAGTGATAATATTAAATAGCAATTTCTTAGATGAATGATATTGTAATGTTTACAAACTTATATAATAATACATATGTCATTTGCTATAGGCCCAAAGTGCCTCCCTACAAACTAAAGACTTACTTAATTTTTAATAAAGTTTTTTCCCCTTGGGTTATTGTTGTTGTTGTTAGGTGCCGTCGAGTCGGTATCCAACTCATAGCGACCCTCTGTACAACAGGGGAAACACTATTGTCAGTGCTTCTCTGCTGTTCATAGGGTTTTCAATGGCAGATTGATTTTTTTGGGGGGTGGGAGGGGGTTGCCAGGTCCTTCTCCCAAGCCTACAGCTTCTGGTGTTCCCAGGCGGTCTCCCATCCGGGTACTAACCAGGCCTGACCCTGCTTAGCTTCCGAGATCTGACGGGATCGGATGCCACAGGGCTACGGCTGCAGGCCCTTGGGTTATAGCTGAACCATATTTTGGCCTTTTATTTTATATGCATCTTTTCTTTAGTAGTGGTTCTTAGACTTCTTGTTGAAATTTAGACCCAAAAAGGAAGATTTTTGCTCCATTATTCTTATTTTTTTGACATTACATTAGTCTGTTTTTAGAAGGTTTTTGCTTATTTCCCCTGGTTAATATCATAGTGTAACTAATACTTGCTATGTAATTTCTTATGGTTGATATATTTTAAAACTTCAGAGACTTTTTGAAAGCAAATAATCCCATGAATTTGAATGATTTGTTAAATAGTTTTCATCCACAATTTAGTATAAGATTGATCATGTCATGAATTATTTGGAATATACATGCAAATGAGAATTTACCTTTGATGGAAATGAAGCTGTTCATACCCATGGTCTCCTCCTCCTCCTCACCATCTTCATGTTACTTCTAGGGAGTGAACCATCATTTTCAGTTCCCCTATTGCAACAGGAGACATTAAGTAACCTATTAATGTTGAAGGATGGCTGGTGCAACTTTTCAGTTACTTATGTGTTTGGTAATCTGGGGTTACCCCACAGGATCTAATATCCCAAAGAAGACTTGGATTTCCTTGACCCTATTGGTCTGTGACAGGCTGAGTCCAAATTTATGACCTTCTGGGGTTAGAACAATAGGGTGTCTTTAAGAGGTTAACACTCCTCCCCTTTTTATTACCTTCTTCTGCCCTATTCGTCATTTCTCATATATCAGTTGTGTTTTCTCTCTGCACTCTCTTGGCCTCCCTAGAAGAAGTTTTCTCTGTGAGAGATATGTGTTTTAACAAAGTGAAAGTGGTTGACCCAACTCTTTGTTAGTCTAAGAGCTCTGTCAGAATGTTGTGATGGAAGAAACTAGTCAATACAGTTTTGGGCTTTGATGGTTTCCAATTCACCAGGCAATAATTCAACCAATAATTGCCTGATTTCATCACTTCCCAAAAATATTCCTTGAAAAAGATACTCAGGTGATGTTTTTCAAATTGATATCTGAAATAATAAAACATTTGTGGGGTCTGGCAGTACACACATAAAATGCTCTTGTTTCAACTTTCAAGATTTCTCAAAATGAATTTCTTTGTTTTACATTTTCAGATTTAAAAACATGTGAAGTCAGAATCTCATATATAAAATGACATTCCAACAATGTTTGTGATACAGAAAACACTGAGATTTTTATTTCAGCCAAATTAATTTGAGAATCAAGAGCACAACTGCATGTAAAATGTCACTTATCTTTGAGAATGGAATAGTATATGTAATAGTAATATCGATTTAGATATGTGCCTAAAAATACAACTAAACAGTGCCTAACAGCTCTTCTAGGATGGGATTTAGCTCAGTTGGCAGAGCGCCTTTCTGCAGTCTCTGAGTTCCCTAGTTCAATTCCCAGCACCGCAAAACTGGGAGAAGGACCTGGCAATCCACTCCCAAGGCAATCCTGAAACAGTCAGCCATTAAAAACCCTATGAGGGTCGCTATGAGTCGGATACCGACTTGATGGCACCTAACAACAACAACAACAACAACAGCTCTTCTAAAACTCTTATTAACTTTTTCTTTTCTTTGTGATTTAACATTTAAGCAATTAATCATATTCCTTAATAAAACATGGAATACGGAGTAAAATAAGATGAAGAATAAGAGAACAGTATTGATTAGTTATAACTTGCAAATGCCATCTCTACAAATGTTTCAGTAAACTTTCTTCTAAACTCTGTTCCTACCTGCTGGTTATCTTTGTATTGTTCTTGTTGTTAGGTGCCGTTGAGTCAAGTCTGCCTCATAGCAACCCTCATACATATACTCAGTTTCTTTCACTACTTCATTATGCATATTAGTACATTCTTACATAATTTTAAACAAGATTTAGGATTCTTCTGTCTTCTTAGTGAGTTTACATTTCAATCATAATATAATGTAACTCTTAATACCTACAATTTTGTTTGCTATAAAGTCAACACTGTGTTGAGTCCATCTTGGCTTGCTTACTTAGGTAGTATACCTTTATCCTTCCTTCTACTTTTAATTTACATGTATTATGTATTATTATGTTTGAAGTGGGTTTCTTTTTTTTTTTTTTTTTTTTTTTTTTTTTTTTTTTTTTTTTTTTTTTTTTTTTTTTTTTTTGCGGTACTGGGGGTTGAACCCAGGGCCTTGCGCTTGCGTGCCTTGCAAGTGCTGGACCACTGAGCTGCACCTCCAGCCCATTGTTTTTACTTTTTGAGACAGGATCTCCCTAAGTTACACAGACAGCCTCTGGTCTTGAACTTGCAATCCTCCTGCCTCAGCCTCCCAAGCTGCTGGGATCACAGGCGTGCACCACCGTGCCCAGCTTGAAGTGGGTTTCTTTTTTTTCTTTTTTTCTTTTTTTATGATTTGGATAATCCATTTTTTCTTTTTTTTTTATTAGAAATTTTTAATGTACATCATAATGTGATTCATTTTGACATGCTTTTCGTTGTGACAATTTTCATATATGCAATTTGATAAGCATTATACATATAGGTTACCCCTTAACCTCCTCTATGTTTCCCCCCTCCCCCCTTCCTATCTAAGTTTCCCATCCAAGTCTTCTCTATCTTTTACTATATAGTATTTTTCTATATGTCCTTGGGTTCCATTTCTGAAGTGGGTTTCTTAAAGAAAGCATTTATTTGGTTCATCGGTTTTAAATCTTTCTGACAATCTCTGTCTTTTAGTTGGTGTGTTTAGACTATTTGCATGCAGTGTTATTATTGCTATCATTTGATATAGCTCTGATTTTATTATCTTTATTTTCTTGGGGGTTTTTGTTATTCTCACTCCCTTTTCCTGTCTCCTTTAAAGTTATGCAAATATTTTTAGTGTTCCATTGTAATTCATCATATTTTGACAAATATCTCTTTGTATTGATTTGTTGGTGGTTGCTCTGGGGATTACAAATACACACACTTAACTTTTCAAAGCCTACCTGGAATCAATATTTTACCACATAAAGTTCAATGTAGAAATCTTAACTATTATGTAGGTCCCTTTAGCTTCTGTCCTTTTTCATTATAGTTGTTTTTGTCATTACATTTATACATTGAAAATCTTATTACATAGTATTATCATTTTTGTTTTTAACCACAAAGCCTATTTTAAGGAATTCAGGAGTAAAATAGTCTATTTACCCAGATATTAATTGTTTTCCAACTTTTTCTTCATCCCTTGTGTTCCAAACACTCTTCTGTAATTATTTCCCTTCTTTGTGATGAATTTCTTTAGCCCAGTTCTTTCCAAATTGAGGTACTCTGGTTTTCTTCATCAAAGAATGTCTTCATTTCACCTGTACTCTTGAGGGATAGTTTGGCTGCTTTCAGATTTGTTCTTTAGCAGGGCGCAGTGGCGCATGCCTGTAATCCCAGAGGCTCGGGAGGCAGAGGCAGGAGAATCTCAAGTTCGAGACCAGGGGCAGCCTGCATAACTTAGCGAGACCCTGTCTCAAAAAAAAATAAAAAAATAAAAAATTGGACTGAGGGTGCAGCTCAATGGTCCAGCACTTGCAGAGCATGCAAGCGTGAGGCCGTGGGTTCAACCCCTAGTACAAAAAAAAGAAAGAAAAGAAAAAAAAATTTGTTCTTTGTCTTTGACTTTAGTTTTCAACAATTTGATGTGAAGTGCCAGTACATAGATTTCTTTGAGTTTATCATGCCTGAGGTCTATTTAATTTGATATTTAAATAGCAAAGTTTTTCATGCTAGATTCTTATTTTTAATTGCTATATAATTTTACTGAAACAAGAAAAACAAATAATCCTTACCTAGAAGACATGCAATTACTAAAATCTCTTAATATTTTCTCCAATGTCACTAATAGCTATGGAATTTCATGTTTCTAAACACATTCACGGCTTCTTTTTAAAGCGGTCTTGATTATCTTTTATTTTTGCTCTCTACATCTAACATCAGGATTAACATTTCAGGGTCTGGACTGTGGTTGACTGAAGGAGAAGACATAGCCTAACATTTTCTAGCTGTAAAAACTTGGCTAATTTACTTAAATATCTTGGGTGTTCTAACTGAATGCAACTAATGGTTCTTAGATCTGTTAGAAAAGTAAGATTACAGGCCAAAACTTCTACCCCCAAAATTGAAGAAACAGAAGATACAGAGAATCACAACTTAGCACAGCAGAAATCTCCATGGGAACCAGTATCATGGTAGGGGAACTTGAACTGTAATTGACAAATTACTGGAGACTCTGTGTGGACGAGTCTAAAAGTTAAACACTCCAGGAGTATTTGTATTTCTGTGCCTATTTCCCTTCACATAATATCCTCCAGTTCTGTCTATGTTGCTACAAATGATGGAACATCATTCTTTTTATGGTTGAATGATGTCCCATTGCACATATATGCCATCTTTTCTTTACCCATTCCTCCACCAATGGACATCTTGGTTAGTTCCATATTTTAGCAATTGTGAATAGTGCTACAATAAATATGGGAGTGCAGATATCTTTCTGATATACTCATTTCATTTCCTTTGAGTATATACCTAGTAGTGGGATAGTTGGATGATATGGTAGTTGTACTTTCAATTTTTTTGAGGAACCCCCATATTATTTTCCACAATGGATATACTAATTTATATTGCCTGCAGTAGTGTATAAGAGCCCCCATTTCTCTGCATCCTTGTCAAGATTTAATTTTTTCATCTTTTTTGGTAATAACTATTCCAACCAGGGTGGGATATCTCAATGTGGTTTTGATTTCCACTTCTCTGATGATTAGTAATGTTGAGCTTTTTTTTCATATACTTGTCGACCATTTTTAAATCTTCTTTTGAGAAATGTCTACTGAAATCATTTGATTATTTTACCAATATGAACAAAAGAAAAAAGGAGGAATTTTAATTAATATACAATGAAAATCATAGGGTGCAATCATGTGTTATATTCTCATTGATTTTTTTATTCTTTTTTTCATGTATTTAAACAGGTGCATCCTATATTTTGAGTTTTTCTTCTCCCTCTTTACCCCTGTACATTGCTTCTCCTCCCCTTCCCCTTTCCTCAACCTCTGCTCCCACCCACTTATTCCCATCCCTTCTCCTATCTGGTCTACTTGTATTTTCCATTTTTAGATAGGTATGAACGTTCATTTAATATGTCTAAATATTTGTAATTTTTTCCCTTTAAGTTAGATTTAGCTCTCATATATAAGTGAGAACATATGATATTTCTCTTCTTGAGTCTGGGTTAATTCACTTAAAATAATGTTCTACAGTTTCATCCATTTTGCTGCACATGACATAATAACATTTTTCTCTACTGCTGAATAATATTCCATTTTTCATATATACCACAATTTTTCAGTCCACTCCTTTGTTGGTGCACATCTTGGTCAATTCCATACCCTTGCAATTGTGAAGCATGCTACATTAAATATGGACGTGTAGGTGTCCTTGTCATGCGATGACTTATCTTTCTCTGGGTATGTTCCCAGAAGTATAGCTGGGTCATATGGCAGTTCTATTCCTAGTTTTCTAAGGTACCTTCATGCTGATTTCCAAAGTGGTTGAACTAATTTAGAGTCCCACCAGCAGTGTAAAAGAGTTCTTTTTTTCCACATCCTCATCAGCATTTGTTACTATTTGTTTTGTTAATATTTGCCATTCTAACTGGCATGAGATGGAATCTCAGTGGTTTTTTTATTTGCATTTCCTTAATGGCTAAGGATATTGAGCACTTTTTCATGTGTTTATTGGCTATTCATATTCTTCTTTTAAGAACTATCTGTTCAGTTCCATTGTCCATTTACTTATTGGGTTGTTTGTTGTCTTAGTGTTTGACTTCTTAAGTTCTTTGTATATTCAAGAAATTAGTCCTCTGTCAGATGAGTAGGATGCAAAGACTTTCTCTCATTCTATAGGCTCTCCCTTTACTCTACCCTAGGTGCAGGTTCATACTTTGTGGCCATGGCTCCTTGATTGCCCTAGGCTTTTTGGGTGGACAGGGAGAAAAAGATAGAGTCCTTTTGTCTCACTCAGTCTGCTTACTGGGCATGGCTGCTCCCCCATGGGCTTTGGCTATGCATTCCCATTACCCTCATTCAGGGGTCAGCTTCAGCCTCAAGTTTTTGTCAGTATGCTATGCCTTTCAGGAGGCTCCCAAATATCTGCACAAATGTCTGTATTTTCCTGTTGGGGCAGACTCCACTGCACCTCTGATCTTGTTCCCTGCATTACCTCTCTCCAAGAGCTCACACAGGAGTTGTTGCCCATCCCAGTTGAAGCAATCTAGTATGTGAATTAGCCCCTGATCCTTTATGGTGGAGTATTTATTTCATGGGTGTTAGGCTCTGTACCCCAACTCCTCCAAGCAGAAAGAGGTCTGTCCAACAACTGCTGATACTCGCTGGGGTAGGTGCCTCTACTGGTTCCACTTCTCAGTAGGTGAATTTTCTGCCTTTAATCTGGTGTCATTGTTGTTTGGTGTTATGGAGTCGGTGTCCAACTCATAGTGACCCTATTTACAACAGACAAAACACTATTGTCAGTACTTCTCTGCTATTGACAGGCTTTTCAATGGCTGAAATCTGTTGTCATAGCACAATCCAATTTCTACTGGTTAAAACTGCTCTCCAGTATTTCTCCATTATGAATAGAGATCTTTGTGAGTCGTTCTTCTTTTTTCCTTCTTCTAGTCAAAATATGGCTGCTTCCAATCCACCCTCTTAACTGACCCCTGCCATAGACTTTATCAGCAAATTCACACCCACAAATTTTATAATCTAGATGATATGGACCAACTTCTAATCTTCCTAAACTAACACAAGAATAAATTTTAAAAATTAACTAACAGATATTAAAATGTCTTTAATATTTATTAAGAAATTAAATCAACAATTAATAACTTTTGAAGACAGAAAATACTAGTCCCACATAGGTACACTGGTGAATTCTACCAAACATTTAAGGAAGAAATTATATCAATTCTTTACCATCTCTTTTGGAAGATAGAAGCAAAGAGAATAATTTTTGCTCATTTTGAAAAGCCAACTTTACCCTTATACAAAAGATAAAGACTTTAAAAGAAAACTATAGACCAATATATCTCATGAATCTATAATCCAAAACTTTCCATAAAATATTACCAAATTAATTTCAATAACGTATAAAAATTATGCACCATGACTAAGTAGAATATATTCCAGTTGTGCATAGCTGGTTTAACATTGGAAAAGCAGTTAATGGAATGCATTACATCAATAAGCTAAAACTAAAAACCACATAATCATATCAATAGAAAGAAAAACATCTGACAAATTCCAACAGCTATTCATGGCAAAACTCTCAGCAAACTATGAATACATTAAAATTTCCCCAAAAAACTTATAATTAAAATCATACATAATAGTGAGAAACTGGAACTAAGTTCAAGAACTATTGGCAATCATTTGGGTGTCCCTGAGAAAGACCTAGAGGGGGCTTGGGTGGAGATTTGTCTGACCCAGGTAGAGGCCCAAATCTTATCCAAATTTCACCCTATTCTTTTCCCTCCCACCCATAACTCGGGACAAACAGTTGAGAGTCCTAGAAAGAACTCCAGGAACAGAGGCTTGTTGGCCCCACTTGTAGGACTAACATCTATCCTCTGGGGCCGGCGACCTTTGTCCCACATCCTGGTATTCCACTCTTCCCCCTCCCATTGAGTGATCCTAGATGGCCCCCAAACAGCCTAGTTCTGGTGTGGCCTCTTCCAATCTGATTGGCTGCCCAGAGCCACCTGATTGGTCAGAAAAGGAAGCTCGGTGTTTGGCCTGGCATGTACCTAACCCCCCATCAAAATTTTTCTTTTATAAATCCCTAGTTACATAACTGCCACACCCGGTACGCGCGCGCACACACACACAATTTATCTCCACACAAACTTCGCATGCCTTACAAAAAATAACTTAAATTATAAACCTAAACAAGAAATATAAAACTGCAAAACTACTAAAGATAATATGAGAAAACTTAGATGACATTGAGTATGGCAATTATGTTTGAGATATAATATGGAAGGCATGATCAATGAAAGAAGTAATTATTGAACTAGATAACTTCATTAAAATTTAAAACTTCTGCTCTATGAAAGAAAATCTCAAGACAGTGAGAAAAAGTCCACAACAGGGGTAAATATTTGCCAAAAAAAGCATCTAACAAAAGACTATCATTCAAAATAAAGAACTCTTAAAAAGTCAACAATAAAAAAATACACTTTAAATGGAAAAAGGCCTATATGTTAACTACTTTCCTCATGACTGTGACAAAATATCTGACATAAGTGACCTACAGGAGAAAGATTTATTCTGGCTCATAGTTTCAGAGAGTTCATTCCTTAGTCCTTGGCTGTCTTGATTCTGGGCCCAGGATGAGGCAGAACATTGGGGTGATAGGAACATGTGGAGAAGACCATTTACCTCATAGCAAACAGGAAGCAGAGAATGAGGAAGGGACTGTGTATCAGGTACAACCTTCAAAGTCATGCCCCTGCTATGATCTACTTCTTTCCTCCAACTAGGCCCCCCCCCACCTACTAAAGTTTCCATCACCTCCCAAAAAATTGCCACCAGCTGAGAATTCTGCATTCAACACATGACCCTATGGAGGACTTTTTATATTATAACATTCTGATTTGCATAGCTGTAACCAAAATACCCAGAAGGACAACTTAAAGGAGGAAAGATTTATTTTGGCTCATGGTTTCAGAGGATGCCATTCCATGGTTACTTGGCCCCATGTGCTTGGACAGAACATCATGGATGCACAATTGTGTAGAGAAGGTTCTTCACCTCTAGCAGACAGAGAAAAAGGGGAATGGAACCAAGGAGCAGATATTACTTTCAAAGTCATGCCCCCAGTGACCTATTTCTTCCAGCTATGAAAAACTACCAAAAGTTTCCACTACCTCCCAAAATAGTAGTACCAGCCAGGGATCAAGCATTCAACAATGGCCCCCTGTAGGGGCATTTCATACTTGAACCATAATATTCTGAAGAGATACCTTACCAAAGAAGATACACAAAACAAAAGTAAGCATGTGAAAAGATGTTTAAGATCACATGTAATTGTTACGTTGTTAGGTGCCATTAAGTCAGACTCAGAGCGACCCTATGTACAACACAACAAAAGAGGCACTACAACTGTCAGTGCTTCTCTGCTATCCATAGGGTTTTCAATGGTTAATTGCTCCATGAGTGGGATGCCAGGTCCTTCTTCCATTTTTGCAGTGCTGGGGATAGAACTGAGAGCTTCAGAGCATGGAGAGCAAGCATGCTGCCAACTGAGCAAAATCTCAGTCCCACATGTCAGGGAGTTACAAGTTAAAACAACACAAAGCTGGGAACTATGGCACACACTTGTAATCTCAGCTGTTTGGGAGGTTGAGGCAGGAGAAACAAAAGCTCGAGGCCAGAGGCAGCCTGTACAACTTAGCAAGACCCTGTGACAGAGCACTTACCTAGCATGCATGAAGCCCTTGGTTCAACACCCCAGTACTGTTAGTAAATAAACAAAAAAACAAACAAATAAATAAAACCAAGCTATCACTACATATGTTTTAGAATGGCTAAAATCCAAAACACCAGCACCAACTGCTTAGAGGAACACTCATTCATTGATGGTGGAAATAAAACATAGTACAGACATATTGAAAGACACTTTGACAATTACTTCAAAACAAAAAAACTCTTACCATATGATCTAGCCAAGTGAGCTCCTTGTTACTTATCCAGTAAGTATTGATTTCAGTAAGTTGAAAACTTATATTTACTCTAAAGCCTGAACACTGATGTTTATAGCAGCTTTATCATAGTTGTCAAAACTTGGAAGCAACCAAGATGTCCTTCAGTAAATTGTGGATAAATAAGATGTGATATACCCAGACAACAGAATATTATTCAGCACTAAAAGGAAATAAGCTATCAAACCATGAAAGGAAATAGAGGAACTTTAAATGCATATTACTAACTAAAATAAACCAAAATGAAAAGATGACATGATACATGGTTTCTGGAAAAGGAAAAACTATAGAGACAGTAGAAAGATTAGTAGTTGTCAGAGGTTGAGGAACAAGGAAGAGGAATTAATTAACATTATAGAGGTTTTTCAGTCCTGTGAAAATACTCTATACTACTGTAATGATGATTACATGTAATTATACATATTTCAAAACCCATAGAATATGTAACACCAAGAGTATATCCCAATGTAAACTATGGATTTGAGTTGATAAAGTGATACCAGTATAGGTCCATGAGTTGTTACAAATATACCACTCTAAGTGGAGATGTCCATAGAAGGGAATGTTGTGCATGCATAGCGACAAGGGAAATGGGAAAATATCTCTGCTTTCTGCCCAATTTTTCTTTGAACTTAAAATTGTTCTAAAAATAGCATATTTTTAAAAAGTAATACAAAAGGTTAAGACAGTATTGAATTGTTTAACAAAACATATTTTCTCTAAATCATGGATAATATTTAATGGCACTTATACAACTCTTTGTAGTGTAAAAAAATAACTGGAAATGCATGTTGTCAAAATAAGATGGAAATTATTATTTGAAAGTATGCAAAGGCATATAGGGCCGGGCGCACTGTGGCACACACCTGTAATCCCAGCGGCTCGAGAGGCAGAGG
>VMDO01008116.1:0-61442 GCA_007922755.1 Pedetes capensis | reverse complement strand
TGAGTTGGATACCGACTCAACGGCACCTAACAACAACAACAAATATATATATATATATATATATATATATATATATATATATATATGCAAAGGCATATAGAGTAGGCTGTCATTAGTTCTAAGTTCTACCACTTAAGAAGAATCCATTATAACTAATTTTTATTTTGAAGAAGATTCTAAAGTACAAAGCTCAAATACCTGGAAAGTTATAGATAGCATTCTACTTACACATGCAAAATAATTTCATATATCACATTATGACATTTGATCCTCATATCAACTCTCTGAAACAAGAGGAAGGATTGTTACAGTACCCCATTCTATAATTAGAAAATTAAGGTTAGGCTTTGTCTGTGGTCAGGCAGCTAATAAGGAGCAGAATAAGAATTCCCACTTACAGTTTCTCACTCCCAAGTTTATATCCTATCTCTTAAATCTTCCTTACTATAATCTATAGGTTGTCCATAGATTACAAAGGCAGTTAATCTAATGCCAGATTCATTTTGGTTCAGAAAGTATACTGCATGTGCATCATTAACTTATAGGAGAATAAGTCTCTAAAATTCATGGGAATTTTTAATCATATTGATAACTTGCTTCTGAGACTTTGAGAAGGTAGTAAGACTAGACTCAAAAAGTTGTTTTAAATTGATTTCAAACTAAAGGAAGTGGAAATCACATGCAAATGTTTCCAAGACAGTTTCCATAATCAAAGTCCTTTTAGCATCACCATTACATGATTCAAGTAGAAATAAGCCACAGAAAGTTTAATAGCTAAGAATATAGGCAATTAAGCCAGCATTGATCCTACTACTTAAAATCACTAGGTCTCAGTTTTCCCATTGTAAAATGGGATACTTCATTGATATTATTATTATTATTATTATTATTATTATTATATCACAAAAGTTCATGCAGTTTACATAATGCCTCATGTAGCAAATACTCACACACATAACTACTTAAATATTATCACATATATTAACCACAGTACTCACTCAAATATTTGATACTTAAATCAGTAGTAGAGAAAAAAAGGTTAAAAATATAAAACCCATTAAAATATTTCTACACATCTTTTTTAAGGTAATAAATGTATTTTAGGTCTTATAGAGCATAGATAATTTTAAATCATAAGGTCCGCTGATTTTCTATGTGAATTAGTACCATAATTTAAAACAGTATAAGTCTTTTTGCATAAAACAACTATCAGAATCTCTTACCAGAAATAGAAAACAAAGCATATGTATTCCTTTCCTTTAATATCCTTTTACAATTACACACTTTTTCTGTAAGTTAGTCTTACATTGTCTGGTATTTGCTTTTCTCTTTGTTCCCTCAAAAACCTTGAAACTAAATTTACACCCTGCTACTTACTATCTATTGCCCTCGAGAAATTAGTTAATCAGAGATGAGGATAATATACAGATACCATAGGGTTATTGTGAGGAGTAAAAGAAATGATGCATTTTAAATGGCAAAGACTGATGTATTGCATTTTAATTAACTTGAATTTCTTCATCTGCTCCTGATATTTGAGACTAGAAAGAAAACACCTATACATGTTTCTTCTGAAATTAAGGGGCCTGTAATCACATGGAGTTTATGAAAAAAACAAATGTCAGGACAAAACCCCCAAAGGATTTTGATAAAATAAATCTACCATGAAGCAAAAAAAATTTCATTTACAACAAGATAATTTAGGTGATTCTAATGAAGTGAAATACTTTTAAAATATTAGTTTAAATAGAACAACTCAGAGAATACAGTAAAAGGAAGAAGCAAATATTAACACATACCTGTTTAGAACAGAAAGCAATAATGCAGTACAGAGTATAGAAGGAAAAAATATAACACATATAAGAAATAGCAAAATGGTAGACATATATAGTGGCTTATCAGTAATGATGTCAAACATAATATAAAAATAATCTAATCACAAAAGGCAGATATTGGCAGAATGAATGTTTTAAAAAATGATCGAACCACATATGCTGACAACAGACACTGTAGATTTAAAGATGCAAACAAGTTGAAAGCAAAAGGATGGAAAAACACATATCATGTAAACAGTAACTAACAGACAGTTGCACTGGTTATACTAATACCAGACAAATAAATATCAAGAAAATCATTGTAATTATAGACAAAAAGACATTTTATAATGATTAAAGGATGAAACCACCAGGAAGATGTAATACGTATAAACATTCATGCACCTAACAAGGTAGTGTCAAAGTACATGAAGCAAAAACTGATAAAATTGAAGGAAGAAATAATTCAACAATTAGATCTGGAGATTTAAATCAATCCCTGAAACCCCACAATCTCTCTTTCAATTATCCACACAATATGACTCAAGAAACTAAATGTCATAAGTCAGATCTTAGTTTCCTGAGACTTATGTTCCACAGTTGTGCCCATGTTTAAGACCACAGTGTATCTGTGGATATCATATGGTGAGTTGGATTATCTCAGTCACATCATTACCATTCATACTTTCTTAAAGGGACCATTTTAAAGATTAAATACTTAAATGATAAGACTGAGAAATAACTTCATTTTTGAAAAGTTTAGGTAACTTTCAACTTCCCCCTCAATAGTTACTCAATGAAATTCACTGTTCCTTTGGATTTTCTCCTTACATTATTCAATCAGATTCAGGAGCAGTTTTACCCTAGGTAGTATGAAGTTCAAAGAATATGATTCCTATGCTATAGCTTATCAGGCTAGTCACCAATAGTTTCCAAATGACTGTTCCTGGTGTTTCAACTTTCAACTTTCTATTTCCGTATAAAATGTTCAGTTATGAACTCATATCTGAAAATTTACTCATCATTTTACATTTTTCCTTTGAACTAAACAAATCTTCAGTATAATGTAACCTTTTATATGGAGGAAGGTTTTTTTTAAATAGGGTATATTATACAAAATAATGGACTTTGTTATGGTATTTTCATACATGTATACAATATATTTCAATCATATTTACTGCCATCATCCTCTCTTATCCTCTCTTTCCTACTTGTTTCCTCTTCTCCCCTTAAATAGCCTCCTTTTACTTTTACTTTCATAGCTTATATCTAAATTTCACATGTAAGAGATAGCGTGATATTCTTATTTCTGAATCTGGTTTATTTTGCTTACTGTGATGATCTGTACTTCCATCCATTCTCCTACAAATGATATAACTGTTCCTCTTTATGGATGAATAGTGCTCTATTGTTTATACACACCACATTTTCTTTATCCATTCATCTGCTGATGGGCATCTAGACTGATTCCATAACTTGACTATGGTGAATAATGCCATAATGAACATGGGTATGCAGGTTTTTCTACTGCATGCTGACTTTGATTTGCAAAGGAAAACTTGAGGACAGATGTAGGTGTAACTTTAAATCTCTGTATTGATAAGTTGATATTATGCATTGTATAGCACAGGCAGTTTTAGATTTTTATAATTTATCTTATATTCTCAGAGGTTTTCCATTGTTGTGTTTGCCCATCACAGTTTATCTTTCTTATTCTCTGACCTAAATTTCTTAGTTTCTTTTTCAGATTGTTCCAGTCATTTTCTCTTAAGTATTAATACTTCCCTGAATTTCATCATTGGTCTACTTTTTGTTTCTGTTATTCCCTTCATCCCTAGGAAATCTAATCCTTCTTCATGGTATTAAAGATTTTATAAGCCAATGATCCTCAAATCTCTATCCCATTTTTAGAATGTCCTTCACCATTCCAATCTCTATTTCCACATTTGTATATTTAATGGGCATCAATTTGAATATATTCCTAAATTATTCAAATCCAACCCCCTTCTCCACTTATCAACAAACCTTCCTATTGTATTCTTTGCTTCTATTAATATACCACTATTTCCTCTCCTGAGTATCCATACTCTTATTTATCCTATTCTTATTTACTACATCTCATATCATCAATTTTTTTCTCTAAAATTTCTCAAACTGTTTATGATACATTTTAAAATGTCAGAAACTATTTGCCACTTCTGCCACCAGGAAGGATAGTCTAACCCTCTTCTTCTTTTCAATGCATTTAAAAATGTGATTTGGCCAATGGGATCAGCAAATGTGACCTATATAGAGGTAAGCTAAGCACATGTAACTTAGGACTGCATCATGATACCACCATAATACCTCGCCTCAAGGATGAGAGACCACATGGAAGAGAAAAGAGAGGCCTTAGCCCACAGTCAGCACCAACAGCCAGACATACCAGTAAATCTATCTTGGAGCCCATGCAGGCTTTCTGGCCATAATGTGATTGCAATCACAGAAATGACCTCAATCTAGGAGAGCAGAGAAAATAACCAACCAACCATAAATTGATGAGAAATAAGCATTATTTGCAATAGTCACTCAGTTTGAGGTAGTTTATCATGCAATAATAATTAACAAAAACACTATCTCTTCCTCTCTTTATTGACTGCCTTACCCAGAGGCTCACCAAATCTTTTCTGGATTTTAGAAAGAGCAAGATAACTGATCTCTGTAACACCTATATTTTCCCTTTCTGTTCATCTCTCTTTGGAGCTACTACTATAAGAAGCCTGCAGCCATACCACTGTGGCATCAGATTCTGTCAGATCTCAGAAGCCAACATTTTTATTACATTTACATATAGTCATCACTCCTATACTTAAGAACTTCCAATAAGCACATTACTGTGAATAACCGGCCAAGCCTGTAATGACTTCTACTCAACTTGCTGGGCTGGGATTTAGCTCAGTTGGTAGAGTACTGTGCTGCAGTCTCTGAGGACCTGAGTTCAATTCCCAGCACCACAAAAATGGGAGAAGGACCTGGCAATCCACTCCCAAGGCAATCCCGAAACAGTCAGCCATTGAAAACCCTATGAGGGTCGCTATGAGTTGGATACCAACTTGACAGCACCTAACAACAACAACAACACTCAACTTGCTATTCTAGCCTCATTCTCAAACACATTGATCATCTTGTATTCCTGTAAGATTTTAACATTTTTTATTACAACTTATCTATTTACACAATATTTATGTATTTATGCATTTATTCCACCATCTATAATAAATTATTAGTGACCACAGTACCAACAACAGGCACTTAATTACTGCCCATTACGTGAATACAATGACCAGAAAACTTGGTTTTACACTATTTTATTTGAGTTTCAGCCTTGAAAACAAAACATTTTTATGTCCATTTTACAGATGAAGAAATGCATTCAAAAATTATGAACATTATTCAGGTTTCAGAGCATCAGAGCCTGAAATAAAAGTGTGGTTATCTGATTCCTGGAAGAATACACTTTGCTCTAATTAGTTACTCTCCATTTTCAAAACACTATATACTTGCATATTTTCCAAAAGAAAATTTAATTGTTCTACCAGAATCAGGCTCTGTCAATGCTATATAATCCTATATAATATTTCTTTGATTCAATTTTATAAATGTGCAATGAATTTATTTCCTTTAATGCCAAGTTGTGTGGTAATAAAATTGATAAATAATGCTTCTCATTGTGGTTAACTCTTAAATATCCTAATCCCCTCCCCCAGTATCTTCAGAGAAAGCTTATCATTCCACTAGGTTTGGCCTGGTAAAATCAACATAGTTAATCATCATGTGTAATAGTTGGCTGAAAGCCAATAGAATCAAAAGTACAAGTCTGAGCAAGGAGGAAAACAGGCAAGTATAGCCTTGAACAGGAGTAAAATGCCCCTTAAATACATGCAATATATACCATGCTCTGTTTTATAGAGAATGAACAATTCCGGTGGATTGAGTAAGTCACTGACTGCTTCTTCCATTTACCTGTTTATGACCATGGACATTTTACTTAATTTCTCTAAGTCTTCATTAACTTGTCTAAAGCCTGAGAGTAGTTATACCTCACAAAGTTGTGAGTTTATCTGAAATATACATAGAGAACATTGTGCAATGTCTGATAAATAGCAAGAAAATAATAAATAATTATAGTAATTGTTTGGTTAAATAGTAAAAGGGTTCTTAGGAAAAATAGAAAAATGGCTTTTAGGAAAAATAGAACAATTGCTTGTCATGAGTACTGGAGTGTTGAAGTAATGCCCCTAAACTGAAGCCATTTTGTTAACTCTGCTAGTAGAAAGTTAGTGTTGTCCTAAGTTAACACTGGGAGAGAGATACTGGCAAGACTGTGTAAAATGCTTGTTACTAAACAAATCACATGGAAATATGATTGAAACTTCTAAGATCAATTTGGATTCATTCCCTAAAACTGAGAAAGAACGTCCTTAAGGTGCTTGACCACTCACACACCATGAAAATAACAAGGAATCAGTTAGCACTATTAGGTGTCAACCAATGGTGCTCACCACAGTTGTCTCTAAAACTTTTCTCTGCTTTCTCGTTTCTCTTTCATTCTTCAATCTACTCCAATCTGACAGCTGTTCTACTTCTTCCTGAAATCACCATTGATTCCCATACTGCTAGTTGCAATTAGAAATTTTTTAGTCTTCATCCTATTTGATCTCCCAACAACATGCAACATAACTAAATG
Source organism: Pedetes capensis (assembly GCA_007922755.1). NCBI lineage: Eukaryota > Metazoa > Chordata > Mammalia > Rodentia > Pedetidae > Pedetes > Pedetes capensis. The sequence continues at coordinate 54,902 of VMDO01008116.1, read as the reverse complement.
CTCACTTCTTCTAAAAATACTCGTTTCTTGGACTGTCTGATACAGAACTTTACTGATTTTCTTCTTAATTAGTATCTCCCTCCCTCTCTAGATGATTTTTCCTCTTCCCTGTGTACTAATATAACTGATAACTTTTTTCCTCCTTACTATCTATTGTCAGTAACTCAAAAATTATCTCTAGCCCACATTTCCATACTTACATGACCAATTCCTTACTTGATCTGTTCACTTGATTATTTCCTGACACCACCAAATTACTATTTCTAAAACTGAACTCTTCATTTAAATCCCAAAACATCTTCTCTTTTAGTCTCAATTTCTTTCAATACACGATACTAACACCTCCTCACACATACACAAACATTTACTTAAGCTAAAAATCTGAGCACATCCTGACACATCTCTTTTATCCCCACCTTTCATATATTACTGAAGTAAACTATTTTTAACCTTCAGAATATATTGATTTCATCATTATTCCCCATTTTCATTGCTAACATCCCCATCCAAGCTATTCTTATTCTTTCATCTAGACTAACGCAATTGTCTTCAAACAAGGTCTACTATAATTATTTATTATTTATACTACTACTACAATTATCATTTTCTTTTTAATCACTCTTACCCCAATCCAATCCAATGTCAATATTGCAGTCAATGTTGTCTTTTAAAGATTAGGTGAAATGGTATCACTCTACTGTTTAAAGTTTTTCTATAGCCTTACATTGCTTTCAAAAAATAATCAACTCAATGTAGCCTATAAAGGCCTATGAGAGGTCGTCCATTTATGTCAACCTCTTCCGTCACCTCTCACACAACATTTGCCCTCACTGACTACTCTAGCATCCTAGCCTTTTGGTTTTTGTTTGGTTGGTTTTGTTTTTGTTTTATTCTGTTTTAGTTTCTTGAATATGTCATACTCTTTCCCAACTGCAAGACTTTTCTCCTACTGTTCCCTGGTTTGCTGTCTATACACATTCTGCCCCTTGCACACAAATTGCATAGACTTTGTTACTAACTCCTATTTGTGCTTCAAAAAGGCTTTTTCTGACTATCTCAACTAAAAGAGTTGCCTCTATGGTCATTCTCACAGAACCTTATTCTTGTCCTTTACAGGACTTACCACAATCTCTAAGTGTAAATTTTATTTTAATTTTACAATTAAATAACAAATGTGCAATCATTAAAATTTCTCTTATGCTTTTGCTGTTTGGTTAAAATTAGGTGTAACTTAGAGTATTGTTAACTTAGTTACCTACATGAAAATATTCTTTGCTATATGCTTAAAAGCCATCTCTCTTTGGAGCTACTACTATAAGAAGCCTGCAGCCATACCTGTGGTGTCTGATCCCGTCAGACCTTGGAAGCTAAGCAGATCTTGTTAGTACTTGGATGGGAGACCGCCTGGGAACACCAGGTGCTGTAGGCATGGGAGAAGGACCTGGTAACCCACTCCCCAAAAATAATTAGCCAGTGAAAACCCTGTGAATAGCAGAAGAAACAATGACAATAGTGTTTGATCTCTTGTGTGTAGGGTCACTATGATTCGGACACTGACTTGACAGCAACTAACAACAACAACTATAAGAAAGCATTGTGCATATACACACAAAAATGCAGAATCTTCACTACAACTTTGGGGAACTTATGAAATTCTACAATTTGTGCACCTGATCATAGTCTCCTAACTGCCATTTTAATCCAACAATATTCAGTCCTTGATATGTTCTTCATTCTTATAAAAAGAATTAGATCTAAGAAAAAGAAATACAATTTAATCATGTTCAATTTTCAGTTTCTCTGTCAATAATGAATGAGAACTCTAAACTGTTTATTTCAATAAGTATATGTCTTTATGGACCTGTTTTCTTGTCCTTGATTTTTGTCCTTGATAATTTATTAGGATGCACCAATTGGTCTGTCAATTATTTTAAGGAAAATGATATTAGTAAAATTTTGTCTTTAACATTTCAAATAGGAAATCCCCATTAGTGTAATAAATAATACATTTGGCAGGGAATTGGCAAGCCATCTTAATCAGAAAACTTCCTGGCTGACAATCACAGAAAATTGAGACCACAAAGCATATCTTAAATGTTTCAGCACTTGGATTTTCCTAAATACTTCTTTTAAGTTCTTTCTGAACAACTTGCACAAAGATCAAAACATGCTAATTTCATCATTGCTGGCCAAAATCATAAAAGAACATTATAAAAGCACATGGATACATTTACTAACTTATAAACAACAAAATGTTTCATGGTTTTATTGAAAAGAATCAATAAGATAAAAAATTTTCCTGGTTTGTAAAATGAAGAGCTTGAACGAGATGATCATGAAGATATCTCCGAGCTCTAAAAATTCTGTTTTTGCTTTCGAAGTAAATAAAAAGTATATATTTCCTTTCTCAAAAGGAAAAATAATGTTATTCAATCATTTTTACCATATCTATATTTTTACTTTCTATTTATTAATACCTAGTATATAGAACTAATTATAGTAGGCGATATCAGCTCATTTTTGCCTCCCTGAAAAATGGAAATACAAAAAACTAACTCATTACCCTTTCTAAGCATAAATAGCAAGCCAATTTGAAGGACATTCTTCTACCCTTACATTCTCTCCTTCTGTATTTCCCTCTCCAATTTTATTAAACACACATAAGGCCTCCCATCACGACCACCATCACCAGCAGCAACAGCAAGATGTCCCTTATGGACACGACCATTTGAGGGCAACAGAGAGCATCTTCCAGGAACCACAGAGTATATTTAATCCTTCCAACAATCTTTTCCTAATGTCTCCTTTGCTCAGATCCTTATTCAAACCTTTGGAAATTGTGCTAAATATAAGAGAGTTAAAATCAAATAAACGATGCTGCTAAACAAGCAAAAGATTCTAGAATTGCCTATGATCAAATCCAAGTTCTACCCTGCCACTTTAGCCATCAGATCCTCATAAATTACAGGTACCAGTGATGGGAAAAGACATCATGAGGAATTTATGAGAAGCCACAGTGGAAAAATCAAAACACAGGCTCCAGGTTTCTGGAATAAGGTCATACAACTTGCAATGGAGAATATATGCCCTTTAGCATGTTACTGAGGCATGGTACAAATTGACAGCCAGACATGCAGTGACCATGTTGCTAGGCTTTCTCATCTTGAGCTAAATTTTGTCATAGCCACCAGCTCAGATAGCTGAGACACCATGTCACCATTGTTACAGCAACGCGTCTTCCTCAACTCACTCCCATGGGCCGGAAGTGAGCTCCCATAGGACCAGCTTATAGAAGATGCAAATGTCTAATCTTAGTCTATAGATGCTGTTGTTGTTGTTAGGTACCATCTAGTCAGTATCCCACCCATAGTGACCCTCTGTACAACAGGGGAAACACTATTGTCAGTGCTTCTCTGCTGTTCATAGGGTTTTCAATGGCAGATTGATTTTTGGGAGTGGGTTGCCAGGTCCTTCTCCCTAGTCTATAGATAGATCAGTTCATTTTGTGTAGATACAAGCCATTTTAGCCTAACTCAAGGAAAATTTCCCAAATGACAGGTTTTGATAATACATCTGGTTATCACTTTATGTGATTTTAAAAAGTAATCTGAGATTAGAATATATGAGGTATGATCCAAAAATACAGTGAATGTTTAAATTAAAAAATTATTACAGTAAAAGATGCATTGTCATTAATCTCCCTTGAAATACTTCCTCTGGCTTTGAGTACACTTATCCCATCATTCTTGCCACTTTCCGAAGCAGATCTAGAAGTCCTCTTTCATGAGCGTTTTGAGCTAGTTGTGCTGACATGGCTGCCTTGATATCCTGAATTGACTCAAAATGTTTACCTTTCATGGTCGTTTGACTTTGTGGAAGAGCCAGTGGTACCACAGTGCTAGATCCATTGAATAAAGTGAATGAGGACATACCATAATGTTTATTTGGCAGTAATTGCCATGCCAGAAACATTTTTTACGTTCCATGATTTAGGACCACTTTAAAACACACCTTCTCTCAACCTTAGCTCACACCCAACAGATTGTTCCAAATAAATTGAAACTTGTCATTCACTGTTACTAAGTTTGACACACCATTCACTGCTTTCTATACTGAGGATCCCTGCCTTCCCATTGGATGGCACTCAGCAGCACTATTTACCATATTTTTTTATCACACCATGTAAAAGGATACAAGGATAGTGACAAATAGTCTGCCCAGCTGATCAAAGTTTTAGAAGAAAAAAGTTCAGAAGATGAAAGACAAAGAAGTCCAGCAGAAGGGAATATACACGGATAAAGGGGAGTGGGCATACAGTGTGAAAATCTTTATATTAAAAGTTAACACTGAGCTGGAAATATTGCTCAATAGTAGAAGCTATTGTCTAGCATGTGCAAAGCCCTAGGTTCATTCCCCAGCACTGAAGAAAAAAGTTAATCTCCACCCAGCAACTCTCACCGTGGAAGAGACACTAGCTGTCCAGTAGATAAAATGACTTAGCTCGTTGATGTGAGCAAATCTCTGTCTTTGGCCATAATAGTGCTAAAACAATAGACACATGAAAGAGGGGTAATGGTACCAGAGATGGAGGTTAGGCATCACCACAGCAGCAGGCACTCCCACTTTTCATGGTGTATCTAACTAGTGCTATGTCTAAATATCCAACTTGCCAGCACCAAAAAACAAAGCTGAGTCTGTAAACATAGGACCATTCCTCATGGTCACTACCTGGACTCTTAGGCCACTTCTACCTAGGAAGACATGATTGATTCTGGTAGGAATAGACCTTCTGGGTATAGATTTACCCTTCCTGCCCACAGGGTCTCAGTCAGTGTCACTGTTCAAGAGTTTGGTCTGCCTGCACAAGATCCCCCATACAGCAGAGTAGGCATGAGAGTAAGTCCATGGCAAAAGGATGTTCATAATATGTTCTGCATCATCCATAAGCTGCCATCTTAATAGAGTGCTGCAATAGCCTCATGAAGGTGTTAGTGAAGCACCAGTTCAGAGAGAGTGCTTTTCAAGGATGGGGACATATCTTCCAGAAAGCAGCACATACTATGATTCAAAATGTCTATATTGTGTTGTGTCCCCAGCAAGAAAGAGCTGAGAATGTTGGGAGGAACCGTTTTGTTTACCATCACTCTCAGTATCACTTGGGAAGTTTGTACATTCCATTACCAAAAGTCTTTACTCTGCAGTTTTAAAGGTCCTGGTCCCCGACTTTTCATACCAAATGTGACAAGGATATGGGGCAAATAGAAATTTTATGTAACATTCTATCAAATGTAAAATGGTACAGCCAGTTTGGAAAACTGATTGACAATTTATTATAAATATATCTCACCAATTCTACTCCTAGATTTTTACCTAGGAGAATTTAAAATATATGTTCACAGAGTTTTATTCATGGCCCTAAACTGGAAACAACCAAATGTCTATCATTTGTTGAGTAGATAAATAAATTATGTTATATCCTTATGATGGAACACCACTCAGCAGTAAAGGTGATTTAACACATGCACCATTATAGATGAATCTCAAAAACATTATGAGTTCATAGTAAATGATTCCACATACACAAATAGTCCCTGATTTAGGCTGGTTCAACTTAATGATTTTTTGGCATTAAGACAGTATAAGCTGGGCATGGTGGTACACACCTATAATTCTAGCACTTGGGAAGCTGAGGGAGAAGGATCATGAGTTCAAAGCCAGCTTAGGCTATATTGTGAGAATATGCCTTAAAAGACAAAAAAAGATGATGTGAAAATGATGCATATTAAGGGCAAATCATACCTTACATTTTGAATGTTGACCCTCTCCTGAGTTAGTGATTTGCAGTGTGGTACTCTGACTCAATGCTGGATAACAACAACAAGCAGTAGCTTCCAATGAGCCCACAATTATGAGGGTAAACAACAGATACTCTACAATGTGTTGTGTTGCTAAGCAACAATGTTCAGTACATTATGTGCATCTTCAATGTATGGTATTTTCAATATGCAAAGTTTTTTATCGGGACATAATCCTGTCATAAATTGAGGAACATCTCTACTAAATTCTATAAAATAAAAGCTAATCTGCAATGATAGTGTGTAGACCAATGATTCCTAGATTTGTAGGAAGTGGCCACAAATGGACAAGACTGATGAAACTATTCTGTATCATGAGAGTAGCAATGATGACATATTGTATATATTTTTACAAGTGATAAGATACTACACTTAAAATCTGAGTTACTCTATGTAAATTATACCTCAATAAAGTTTTTTAAAGGACATTTTAATTTCTTTTGACCAAATGAAATGGAAACAGGAAATTGAACAGCTATTTGTATACTTATGTTCATAACAGCTTTACACAATAGTCAAAATTTGGAAATGAGTTGGGTGTGGTTGCCACACCTGTAATCCCAGCACTTAGGAAGAAGAGGCAGGAGGACTGCCACAAGTTTGAGATCAGCCAGGGTTACATAGTGAATTTCAGGCCAGCTGAGACTACACAGTGAGACCCTGTCTCAAACAATTTTTTTAAATGTGGTATATATTCACACAATAGAACATTATTCATCATTAAAAAAGAAGAAAATTCTGACACATATTGTAAACTCGATGAAACTTGAAAACATCATACTGTAAACTTATTTCATAAAGATTATAAGCTTTATGAAATAACCTAATCTCACAAAGACAAATATCATATCATTCTACTTATGTGAGGTTCTTAGAGTATTCAAATTCATAGAATGGTGTTTATCAGAATCTGGGGGGAGCAGGGAGCAGAGAATTAGTAATTAAGAGGCACAACATTTCAGCTGGGGAAAATGAAAAGGTTTTGGAGATAGATGGTGATACTTGTTCAATAATGTGAATGGATTTAATGCCACAGAACCATACACTCAAAAATTGTTAAAATAGACAATTTTATATTATGTATATTTTACCACAATAGGAAAAGGGTAATGAGTATAATATGTGTGGAAAAACCAGACACTTCATTAAAAGTAATGCTTTGTTTTTTGGGTGGGGAAAGTGTACAGATCAAATTGAGCTGATTTGCAAGGAATAGTGGAGCAACTCTGGCCATGAAAACTGATAAGCAAAGGCTTAAGGAGGTTAGAAAAGAACTTCAAACAGCTACTGTTCTGGTGAACAGGATCAGTGAATCCAACAACTCAGATGATTATCTTTAGAAATCAATGTCTTAAGTCTGCATTCAGAGTTATATTTCTATCCCATGAAAAGTTTTCAATGAAAGCATGAAATTCATAATGATGTACAATTGGCTCAGGAAAATCTTTGGATTTGAATTTTGCACACTACCTACACAATAATTTCTCTATGGGCTAAGAGAAAAGTCTTTAGATTCGAGCCAACATTGACTTCATGGTTATAGGAGGAACGCTAGTAAGTTGCTAAGATTCAGAGGCGATCAATAGGACATAAGAATCAGCTAACCTTGCAGGCACTGCAGCCATGGCAACAACCTTGGCAAACCCTCCACACAGATAGGAACAAGCCACTTCAAAACCACTGGGAGCTGAGCCAAGAGAGGGAACACTGAGACCTGGGCTTCGTAAATCTTAAGAATAAACTTCTCCTTGCACATGAAAAACAAAGCACAACTTCTAAAGCATTTTCTTTGATTTCTTCTGATCTCGCTAAACTTAAGAAGCTTGGCCCTAAAGTTTGGGGATCAGTCCATGTCTCTAAAAGGAAGGACAAATTGTCTCATAGTCTTTAACGTGTAAGTCCATTAAACATCAGATCCACCTGGACAGACCCTAAATCCTGTGAACTGTTTTGAACAAAGGTCACTATTCAAGAATCTCAGGAGCTTTTAGACACAGAATCAAGGATAATATTAATTTTGGGAAACTTGAATATAAAAAGAGAAATTCTTTAGACTCTTGAAGGATATAAAGGGAAAAGTGGCTGAAGTTGCCAGGGTGTGATAATGGCTAGATGTAGAGAGCGAAAGACATTTTCCTGGAGTGAAATCTCTTTCCCATGAGTGTGTAATTAGAAGGGAACTATTGTAATTCTTGGGGCTGGGATTTAGCTCAGTTGGTAGAGCGCTGCACTGCAGTCTCTGAGGTCCCAAGTTCAATTCCCAGCACCACAAAACTGGGAGAAGGGCCTGGCAATCCACTCCCAAGGCAATCCCGAAACAGTCAGCCATTGAAAACCCTATGAGGGTCGCTATGAGTTGGATACCGACTTGATGGCACCTAACAACAACAATTGTAATTCTAGGGAAGGTAAGAATAAGAACCCAACAATAGTTGTTGTTAGGTGCTGTTGAGTCAGTATCCAACTCATAGTGACCCTATACACAAGAGATGAAACATTATTGTCATTGTTTCTTCTGCTATTCACAGGGTTTTCACTGGCTAATTATTTTGGGGGAGTGTGTTGCCAGGTCCTTCTCCCAAGCCTACAGCACCTGGTGTTCCCAGATGGTCTCCCATCCAAGTACTTACCAGGCCCGATCCTGCTTAGCTTCCAAGATCTCACAGGGTCAGACACCACAGTGGTACAGCTGCAGGTACCTAACAACTGGGTGTGCCAAAAAAGGTACCTCTAGAACAACTGTGTGCCATGACAATTGCTAATATGAACTAATTCCAGGTTGCAGTAGAAATTCATCAAATTATAACAGAGGTATTGGAGAAACTGAGAATAACCCCATTCACCACTTATCCCTTTAACAAACTGGTTTGACTAGTCCCAAATAGAGAAACACATTACATCAGACTTTTACTAATCCGTGTTTACTCATGTATTAAATGCAGATGACCAGGTAGGTTGTGTTCATTTGATCAGAATTATACCTTTATTATCATACTACAGGGAAAAACTTTCCAGTGCTGTGTTATAATCAAGTAAGGTGAAATTTAAACAGAAGTTCTTGACTTAATTCACACAGAAAATGTATCCTTTTCATAAATGCCATATTGATTGATTGTTGTTGCTGTTAGGTACCTTCCAGTTTTATAGCAACCCTATTACCACAGAAAAAACACTACCTGATACTGCCATGTCCAGCAGTATTGCCAGTGCTTCTCTGCTATTCATAGGGTTTTCAATAGCTAATTGTTTCAGCAGTGTGCTACTGAGTCCTTCTCCCAAGGCTACAGTACCTAGTGTTCCTAGGTGGTCTCCTATCCAAGGACTAACCAGGCCCGACCCCTCCTTTGCTTCCAAGATTTGACTGGATCAGACACCAGGGTGGCACCACTGTAGGCATCATATTGATTAGCAGTCAAAAATAATTGTGTCCAAGTCTTATTAATTTGGTGACTAAAAAATCATAGAACAATTTAATAGGGAAAATAATTCAAGGGCCTTTCACCAAAAAAAAAAAAAAAAAAAAATAGCTTTTCTGTGAGTCCTGTTATTTGGAGAAAATAAGTTATGCACTGAATGAGATAAAATCATTGTCCTCAGAATGCACATCACTAAACAGGATGCAAAGAAATTGTCATGCATACTTATCGCCGCATCTGGATATTATGCTGCAATCCTATCAGTAAATTGTATAGCATTCCAAAAAAACATGGTCTCTTAAAGTTTACATAGTCTGATCTCTCGGCCCATATAACCAAAACGTGACTCCCCAGTGGTCTGTCCTTGATATATATCCTCTGGCATGTCCCTAAGCAGACAATACAGCTGTCAAATTTGTCAAATGGTGCACCCATTTTGAAAGTCAGTGCCAGCTACTTTTTGTGCCACAGTAAATAAACAATTCATAGACAGAATACCAAGTCCTTTTGCTACAAATGGGAATGGGTTGTATCTGATTCCTGATTTCTTTCAAGGAAAAATGGGCAAATGAGATCTCCAGTGTAAAATGTAAGTAGTATAATCAGTAGAGCCAAATGCCTTTCTCCAAAGAAGTGCTAAGCCTTCATGGAATGTGCTGTACTCCTGGAGACCGCCATTGGCAAGAGCACCATTATCAATGCCCAAAGTACACTGCTTCTCTAAGAAACACCATACTTGACCTCTACACTTTCACTGTAATGTCTCCAAAACCACTACTTTCAAATAGTGTAAGGTGTGGGAACCATCCAAATCCCAGTTTTAGGGCAATGAAATGGTTGGAAGTACGGCCTTACTCAGAAAACACTTTATCTTCTTAGTATTTGTTCCCATTATAGTACCATCTTTCTTAATTCACAACTTATGACAAAAAACACTTGTTTGTGTGTTTGGCCAAGAGATATGCTAAAGCCTCAGGCATACTTCACCATATCTACCACTATGAAGGGATCTGATGCAATACAAAAGAATTCCTGAACTTTTTTTTTTTTTTTTTTTTTTTTTTTGCAGTACTAGGAGTTGAACCCAGGGGCTTGCGCCTGCATGCTCTGCAAGTGCTGGACCACTGAGCTGCACCCTCAGCCCACTAAGTTATGCAGACTGCCTCTGGTCTCGAACTTGTGATCCTCCTGCCTCCACCTTCCGAGACACTGGGATTACAGGCGTGTGCCACCGCGCCCAGTACCCAAACATTTCTTTATTAACTGACCATTTGAAATATTCTAGCCTCCATTCCAGAGGCTCTATAACCAAGGAGAGACATGGTCTCAAATCATCCTGCATATAACAGCATCTATAGCCAATGAATGGGATATAGATGGGAATGCTGAACCAGGAGAGACCAATCTGTTTTAGTCTAGCAACTAGAGGAATTAATCAAGGCTAATGAAAATTGATTTGAACACATTCTAGGACAACCTACGGATTATTAATATATCAACATGATTAAAAATACTCAGTACCAACAACAGTACCACTGTGGAGACTGATCCCTTCAGATCTCACAAGCTAATCAGGGTAGGGCTGGTTAGTACTTGTTCGGGAGACCACCTGGGAACACCAAGTGCTGTAGGCTTGGGAGAAGGACCTGGCAGCTCACTTCCCAAAAACAATCAACCACTGAAAACCCTATGAATAGCAGAGAAGCACTGGCAATAGTGCTGGGCATGGCACAGTATTGGGGAGTGTTTCATATGTTGTACATAGGGTCGCTATGAGTCAGACCCAACTTGATGGCACCTAACAACATTTACTCAACAGAACATTCAATAAATGTGCTCCTACAAGTCCAAGGCAATGCACATGCTCTTTGTAATTAAAACATTATATTGTAGCCTGATGAGGTCTTTGAGTTAGCATTATAAAGGACATGAAGTAGAATGGACCATTTAAAGATTGATCAGATCTAACTGGTTTAGGGATTATACTAGACTTCCTGATGCTATCCAAACATTAAAAATCTGCAGCATATGGAGTTTTAGTTAAGCCAGAACAGAATTATATTAACATATTTGGTCCCTGTGGGAAAGTCAATTCTGTCTGAGAGGTAAGGAGTACTCTGAAGATGTCAAAGCCTGTCAACAGGATTCCTAAGAGAATTCACCCCTAAGCCACCCATTTTGGGTAATACAATAGCTTCTCTTCTATACATCTAAAATCATACCAGATATCTTCACTGAAAGCCATATCCCTGTGCTGCCCAATCCTGTCACATCTCAGAAGCTAAGCAGTGTCAGGCCCGGTTAGTAATTGGATGGGAGACCACCTAGGAACACCAGGTGCTGTAGGCTTGGGAGAAGGACTTGGCAACCCCCTCCCCAACCCCCCAAAAAATCAGCCATTGAAAACCCTATGAATGGCAGAGAAGCACTGATGATAATGTTTTGCCTGTTGTATATAGGGTCGCTATGAGTTGAACACCGACTTGATGGCATCTAACAACAACAACAACAACCTTCACTGAAGGATTGAGAACATGGTTACTCACATCACGTTCTATAGAGCTTAATTCTCTTGCAGAATCCTGGCTGAGAAAAGCTAGCCAGTCAACATTTGCTCACTCTAATGAGTCAGACTGCAAAATTTGTGCCTCCAAAATAAAGTCATATTGGGCATAAAAAAGCCACAAGAACAGTAAAACTTTATCGTGTTTTAGGGAAAAAAGGAAAGTAGTGTTTTAAAATAAATCATATTGCATGTTTTGTAAATATATACCAGAAGATAAATTGGTATTAGGTATGAAAATTACCTGTTTGAACTTTTCCTTCATTCAGTGCCCTATTATGGTAATATTTACATTTTCTCAACCATGTAAAATAAATAAAAATGTTAAGTAACTTGCATTTTCCAGGTGTGACCTGCAAAAGCGTTCTGTTCCATATGAAGTGAGCTGTTAAACCAATTAAGTATGCATCTTCCTTCACTCACTTCGACTTCTTCCACTCTAACTAACCCTGCATACATTACTCATCCACATATTTCTGGTTAACAGGAGATCTTAGAATAGTATTGGTTATACACTATAACCCTAACCCTGGGGGTCCTGGGACATTCCTGGTACCAGGGCAACGCAGACCAGAGCCAAATCCCAATAGTCAAGCTACTATCAGAAGCCCACTATTTGGATAATAGGTACATTTATTATTAAATTGATATATGTCCCAGTAAAAATGTAAATACTTTTCCTGCCCCCAGTTTTAGTTTAATTATTTTTAATTTTTTATCATAAGTCTCAAAGGTACTACTATTAGTGACTGGTTTGATGAACCTCACATTGGTATTACAGTCAAGACTGATAGCAAGGTAAGAAAAACTAGTTGCTTCCCTTAAAGAATGCTATTGAAACTATCTTCATTTGAGAACAAATGTGTTACATGTCTCATATAGGCATGAAGAGCCTTGAGGTTAGAGGATTCATGGAAAAATCCAGCCAATAATTGCCTGGCCATCAGTAGATTTGAAGGTCTCAATATGACATACTCAAAATGTACAAATGTCTAGGTTGATAGAAAAGGGGAAGAACATTCATTGTATAGAACATTCATTGTATACAGTGCTATTCACTTTTGGCCTGGTTAGCTCCTTCTTCAGTTTCAGAGCCCATCAGAAATGTCACCTTCTTAGAGAAACCTTATATGACCCATTCTATGTATGTTTCTTCCTTTTCTCTGTGCCTAAAATTCATCAGTGATAGCTTTCAGATACAGAGAAAAAAAGAGCTTTTCCTGATAGGACACGGCACAGTTTATAATTTTTGTATTTGTTAGTTACTTGTTCATTATGTTTCTCCTACCACCTATTAAGCTGCATAATGCAGTGCCCATTCCTTTCTTCATCACCACATTTTTCTTGGTACGGAATACAGTGTTTGGTACATGGTAGCCTTTGATACATAATTTCCGAATGAATGGAAAGGACACTAGATGGGGCTTTGTCATTGTTAATGTAGGTATCACAAAGACTAATTTCTTTCTGTGATGATGCAGGGTAGGAGAAATGGCTTTTGCCACACTGAATGACTAAAGTGTTTGATAATTTTAACATGAGAAATTCTCTAAATACCAAAGTCTTTCTCTAGAGTGCTTAGAATTTTGTTATTTTAAAAATATATTCTATACCCCACCAACATTTATAAACAATAATAAGAAAGTGTTCTACAAGTAGAACTTACATCTGGAAAGCACTGAGAGCAAAACATAAAAGTGTTTAATTATCCTCTGAATATGTGTTGAATTCAATACAAATCAATAAAGCATTTTTCTAGGCCAGAAGGAACCAATGTTACATTTAGAAGGCAATGACTGCATGAAAACATAATCTACATTATGCTTTATTTTTAGAAACAAATTCAAGATCTTATTTTATGGCTAATGTGTTGGAATAATGTCTTCTTTACAGTCCAAGATACCACAAAAAAATAATGGCACAATAAAGGAACTTTTGTTGTTGTTTTACTCTTTGTATTGTCTTCATATACTAGTAAAAAATAAACTCTTCAATAAATAAATATATAATAAATATTTGCAAATTGAAAATGTATAAATAGGTCCATTCTTTAAAAAAAAATGTTTCATCTTAGAGTGGCATGTTTTATAGCCCATGATCACCCAGAGTTTTGTTCTGTTTTATTTTGTTGGGTTTTAGGGTTTTTTTGTTTTTTGGTTTTTTTGGTTTTTTTACATGTAATGCCATAGCCTGCAAAATTCTACAAGGTCCTCAGAATTTATGAGGCAATGATCTTGGCTAACTATTTCAATCCATTTCTTCAACATGAAGTATCTATTTTTAAGGTAACTTTCAAAGTAAACATAATCCAGAGAGATGAGGCACCAGCAGCAAACTAGGTGGTATTCCCATTGTCCACAGTTAAACTGATTTTCAGCTTTATTCTACTGGTAAGGACTGAGCCAATGAACCTAAGGAAACTCAATCCACTTACAGAGAGTCATCTTGATCTACTTCAAGTCAATTTCTTTTTCTCAATATTCTTTCCAAATTTAGTCTCCCAATAGAAAGCAGGCTGTAGTGGTCTGAATGTCTTCTTCAGTTGTTACTTAACAATGGGAGCTGTGATATATAAAAAAAAGAATGGTTGTGGCTTCTTTCTTCCATAGACACTATCATTTTCAAGTGTACAGCAGTAGGTCCTTATACAATTCTGGAACTCTTTCTGGGTCCACTGGTCTAGGTAAGAAATGTGTGAATTTTTGATGTCTTTTGGACCTGGCACCATCTCTTGGAGTTCCATCTTTGTTAAGTGCCACAAAATACCTGCGGCCCGTGTCTCCATGTTTATATATGTTGGATGAATAGGTATTATACCAGTTCTCTTCAAATTGCTCCCTAAAGATGCATTCAGATGTCAGTTTCTCCTAAAAAAGAAAAGATAACTACCATTTAAAAATTACCTTTGAAATAATTTTCTTACAGAAGTCTCAATTCCATATTTTATTTCTTTTCCTCTAAATATATGCTTGTCAAAGAAGGAAAAGGTGAAATTATTTTGCTTTATTTTGTCTTTTTCTACATATATTATCTGGATTTCTCCCCAGTTGACTTCATCCACCAGTTTAGTTCCAGGAACTTTAAATCAAATGTCCATTCCCAATTGTATTTTCAGATACTTAATAAATATTCTGAATTTTCCCATGCTATATATTATCATCTTCCTACCACCATCACCATCAAGCAGGCCTGTAGTTTATCTTGTTCATCATTGTATGTCAAAGTTATATACATCAAGTCTCTACTGTCAACTTGGAATATTCTTGCTAAGATCTAAATTCCTAAATCTAGATCACTCCAATCATATATCTTCTCTTTATGAATCTATTGTTTGATGATACATTCCTCTCATTAACTTTTATCTGTATATGTTTACATTATTAAAATAAAAGTAGTAAAAGTCCAATGATTTCTTATCTTTTAAAGATAGACTCTATATTGTCCTAAAGGATAGAATATCACTGCTTATTTAATCCAACATGTATATGAAGATTATGTGTATGTGTTTTCTTTATTGTATTGTAGTTCTACTCTTATGACCATTGTACACTGCATTAAATTTTTCTTTGTCCAGAGCTAGCTCCCGTTTTCCTCTGTAGGAATAATAGAAATATAGAGGAAACTAGAAAGACTCAGGATAATCAATAGAAAGAACTAGTAAGCTGGTGGTAATAATGTTGAGAACTTAAAAAAAGAAACTGAATGACTATACTATTACCTAGACATGGAAAATTAGTATAATATGGATATCTAATTTCAACATAAGTGTATTTCTTCTGACAGACATCAATGGCAGACATTTCAGTTGCAAAATGGATAGTCATTATTTCAATAATTATAATAATAAAAAGTAGTAATACATACTGATCCATAGAGCTCTCCTTTGTCATTCATTCCAAGGTAAAGACCACTGTCCACACCTCTAATACTGACCAGTCCCACGGCCACACTGATGAATTCCAGGATACCTGAATTTGTGAACAAAATTTCATATTTATTAATGAACATATATCTACAGGAGAGTGGTGAGGTTTCATACATATAGGCATTCAGAAAACAGAAGCTATTACTATCATAAGTGAGTACATGGTTCCACTAGTTAATTACAACTATTTTCTATTAATTGTCTTATTTTGGTTTACAAGAATAAGGTCCATTTTTTTCTAGCCGAACTATACGTTATATGGGTATGAAAGTGTTTTATAGTTTAGAAAGGGATTCTATTTATATTTTTTTCATCTAGTATTAAAAATAACCCCTTAAAAGACAAGCACATAGGCACATATCTGTAATCCTAGGGACTCAGGGGACATAAGCAAGAGGATCGCAAGTCTAAGACTAGAGGCATAACTTATTGAGACCCTGTCTCAAGACTGAAAAGAAATGAAAAAACTTAAAGGTGGCTGGGAGTGCATCCCAAAGGAAAAGAACTTCCAAAGTATGTACAAAGCCCTGGGTTCAGCCCCTCAGTACCACACACACACACACACAAAAAAAACTAGATAAATAAATAAATGAAACAATAAAGAAATAAAAACCCTAAGATGAATAAGGGCTGGGATTTAGCTCAGTTAGTAGAGTACTGCTCTGCAATCTCTGAGGTCCTGAGTTCAATTCCCAGCACCACAAAAATGGAAGAAGGACCTGGCAATCCACTCCCTAGGCAATCCCAAAACAGTCAGCCACTGAAAACCCTATGAGGGTCGCTATGAGTCAGATTCCAACTCTATAGCACCTAACAACAAAGATGAATAAGAATGATATTATTATTCCCATGTTATGTATAAAGAAAACTGAGGCTCAGAAACCTTTATTAACTTGACTAAGGAATATGATGTTTGTAATTGATTTAACTCAGTTGGTAGAGCACTGCGCTGCAGTCCCTGAGGTCCCGAGTTCAATTCCCAGCACTGCAAGAATGGGAGAAGGACTTGGCAATCCACTCCCAAGGCAATCCCAAAACAGTCAGCCATTGAAAACCCTATGAGGGCCACTATGAGTCGGATACCAACTCGACGGCACCTAACAACAACAACAACAACAATTGATAAAACTGGTACTTGAGTTTTTATCTTCTGAGTGCCAATTCAATGTTTTTACTCTAGACTATTGTTTCCTGAGGACAGTACAGTAGTTTCAAGACGGTATAGGTTACAACATATGCTCTTTACTAGCACATGAGTTTTAAAAAATAAACTGTATACTTCAGAAGTAAAAGGACTTTATAATTCATTATATGTGATGGCCAAATATCAAGTACTGATTTTGCTATCAGTCATTTTCTAGAGTTATTTTAATTTATCAACAGATAAACTAGTTTTGAAAATTCTCCACTTGATACACTAATACACTACAGTCTTTTTAAAAACAAATGTACTGCTTTTCTTGGCATTACCCTTCTTTTCTGTATACACTAACCTTTGAACTAATGCCTTTGTCTAGTCCTTCCCTTTAGACTGCTGAAAAAGTATCACCATACTTTCCATGCTTGGCTCTGCTTTCCTCAATAGCTTTCTACCTTCGCCCCTTCACCCCATCTTAAGCTTTACAAACAGTATAAATGTGTACCATTTAGCCTGACTCTTGCTCTTAAGTCATTTCTTGATTTATTGTACAAGTTCCTGTTTGGACACGTGATATTCCCAAGGCCAAGGGAAAGTACAGAATCTGACTATTTGCTGATATGGAGGGCTCTATTCTATCCAGAGCTTAATTCACTCTTTGGCAGACATGTAGATTCTTAGCAAGACAAATGAGCTCTTTCAAACTATTGGGAGATCATGTAGAACACTAGAGATATCAAGGATCTTACAGCACAATACACTACTAAATAGTCTATAAGTGGTTTGAAAGAGCCAGTGTCCCTAACTGAGACCCTAAAGCAGAGAGAGGGTAAGGTGTAGCCTGAGGATCTAGCCTCCATAGGATAGCTATCATGACAACAACAGAGGGGAGAAATAAAGGAAAATCAAACTCACTAGCAAGCTCATCAGTGAAAGATTCCTGCTAGGACCAAAAATATAGGCCTAAAACATAACTGGTATTTAAAATCAGTGGGATTTCATCCGGCACATAATTGCAAATGTATAATTGCTTTAAGTTATATTAACTATTCATTCAAATTAAAAACTATACTATGGCTGACATGCATGCAAATTAATTTCTTTATCTGATTTTTATCAAGACACTCTGTCTTTCAAAGTACAGGAGATGATTGACTAATTAGAGTGTAGAATAGAACAAGGTTTCAAGTACAATAGAACATACATTTAATTTCCATATAAGCTAATTATATAACAGATCTCTCCAAGTATTCATGCAAAACTCAACAAGCACTAATCCATTGTTTCTACTCTAGGACACCCCCATCAACACTTTAATGCTGTTATTTTGCCAAAAATATGTAATTGTATAAAGAAAAATGGTTACATATATTTTGAATAATTGTATTCAATAGTTTCAACTTTATTAAACAGCATCCAAAACCTTATATATAACTAGGCAATAGCTCATGGAACTGATGGGAAAAGGTTATGTGTTTTTTGTGTTCCTCTCAAAGATTTTAGCCACACTTTTTAATTCTGATCCTTTTTCTCCTCAAGGAAATAGTATACCACATAGTAATTTGTAATCGTTTGATTCTTTAATGAGATTTGACAAGTCTTTCTTATTTATAATATGAGGTGGCAACTAAGCTAATTCCTCTACAAAGAGTAGACATGAAAAACTTTCCTTAAGAGGTAATCACAGATTTTAGATAGATTTTCTAATGCCCAGTGTCCCATAAAAAGACTTGGAGGTACTTTGTCTTTCTGGTATCATTTTCAAAGCCAGCCTCTTTTAAAATTATAATAAACAGGTGAGTCAACCCACAATGCAACCACATCAGACAAACCTATGGAGAATAGGGGAGAATAAAGGAAAAGGCTTTAAAGGAATATGTTTGATCTCCAGCTAAACTTTTTTTTAAAAGAAATGATTCCATGTTTACATATTAGGTAAAGTCTTCCTACTGTACTACTGGGTAGAAAAACTGTACTATAAATATAAAGCTAACTCAGATAGGAAATTACTTTAACCTCACTGAGACCTTTCTGTTTATATTCTATTGATGTAGTTTTTAAATTTAAAAACACAGAATTCTGAGTTTTTATTTGATCATGGCCAAATTAATATAACATTATGAAAAATGGTATTTAACTTCTTAAGTAAACATTCTTGAGTTTTTTCAAAGTTCTTATATTGATTACAGAGAAATTAGTTTAAAAGATAAATAGCAAAATATATTTAATAATTATTAACTGAGGCACTAGCAAAAGAAAGAAAACACATATATTAAATATGAACTTTCTTCTTACCTGTACTCCTCAGTAGTAAATTATAATGCCTAAACTATTAAAGGCCACTAGGATGCACTATAACATATAATAAAGACTCTGTTTATTCCCTTCAGACTACGGGACAACATGTGTTATCTTCCTTTTACATAACAGTGAATATTTGTTACTATATATAGTCTCCCACCATAGTGTGACTTAAACCAGCAGAAAATCAGTCCAAGTCATATTTTTGCAATTACTTAGTAATCATACAAAATTTTAGTTTAAAAAACGTACTAACAAGATGGTAATTCTGATACACAACATCCTAAAGTAATGTATTTAAATTCAGTTGAATGGATGTTACCAAGTCTGCAAATATTTCCTAATCTCTTTGCATAAAGTCAGTTTTATAAAAAAGACACAAAACAGAGGCAACTTGTCGTGAAGAGATTACCATTGAATTACAAGTGTCTTAAAGGAAGAATTTCCAAGGTTACACTGGTATCACAGGAGGAAAGTCTGATATTTCTGTAATGAGTAGAATGCAGTCATTCATAAAGAAACAGAATGGAGCCAACCGGTGTCAGTGAAGTTCTTTAGACTCAGAATCTCATCCTCCTCAACTTAAAAACCACTTTCCAAAAGTGACCTCAGGTTGGCCACTAGGTCATGACACTCTTGACTCATAGTCAATGGGAATTTGGAAGAGATCAGTGGAAGCTGCAAACATATGGGTTTAAAAAGTTAATTTTCTAAGCCTTTAAGTGCTACCAAATGACCACCACATGCTTATTTCTACATCTAAAGTTACAAATGCCCTTTAAATGGAGATTTACACTGCTCCAAAGTTTTAATGAGTACTACAAGTCCAAAAAGAAATGAGAGAACAAGAAGAGTAAGAGGATGAACATGAGAAAAGAGAGAGCCCATTGAGAAATGAGATTCTCAAAGAATTCCAAAGTGCAAAGGAAGTTACAGGAGAACTGTGTCTTACTTTTGCATTGCTACTGACAAGTAAATAAGGTTTTTTAAAATGCAATGTATCTTTCCAAAGATATAACAAGTTTAATAATCAAAAGTCCTTGAGAGTATTAGTAGTTTAATGAAAACTTTAACAGGTAAAGATCTTGGGATATCAGAACCAAAAAGCACCTTAAACAGTGACCTGGTTTAGCACATCACTGTGCAGGACAAGAAAACTAAGACTCTTACTGAGGAGGGCACTTGCTAGATACAGAGCTAGTTAGGGAGTAATTGACAGTTGGGACTTTAAGATTTTCTGATGTAGAGTATCATTGCTTGTGGGTTTTTCTCCCTCCACCCCACCCCCGTTTAACCCCTTCTGCTCCCAGGTACAGTCAGAGGTATTCTAAAACGTCTGTGTTCCCACCCATATCTTCTTTCTCTTCCCCATTTCCTCTTACCCACGGCCAATACCAAGATCTCTGGCTCTGGAGTTTCGCAATTTCTAAAGAATATCTTGGCTGACGAGCTGCTAGACATGCTCAGTAGCTTGTATTTTTTTATTTTTCCCTCTCACCCAAATAGAACTCTAGGAGCTCAAAGAACTACAGCTAGGCGAGCCCGTGGCAACCGAGTCCGTTGCCTCTTCAGGTGAACAGTTATGGTTCTCTAGGTAGGCAAGTAAATGCTTGCATCTCGTGCAGGAGCAACCTCCTGAGCGGTAGCCACCGAGAGTAACCAACTGCATAACTGTGGGGCATGTTTAAAGAAGCAGAATACTTCCTGTTATTCATTTTTGGAAAGTGGGAGGTACTGGAGGAAATGTGAAAGGAAGTGGGAGAAAATTATGTAGAGTATTTTCTAAAGAAATAATAATGATGATGATGATGATGATGATGATGATGATGATGATGATGATAGTAATACTTCCGAGAAGGAAGAAAAAAAAAAAAAAGATTTCCAGTTGAGGTCTGAGTGTTAGCAAGAAGGGCAGTACACCTTCCACTTTTCTCCTCTCGCCGCCAGAGTCTGGACTTACAGGTCTGCTACAGGCAGCAGCCCGCAAGCTGGCAGGAAAATTCCTCCCTGTCCCTGAGCTGGCCCGCCTTCAGTCCCAGCCCTCATCTCGCACAGGATGGGTCCGGGGGCCTCTGAGCCTGGGGAGCCCTTGGTGAACGTGGAGGGGAGCATGCGAGGAGATGAAGGCGGACCACGTTGTGGGGTTGCGGGGACTGATGCTTGTACCTACCGAAGAGGCTGTGGTCCTGCCGGGTGCCCTGCACGCTGCCATCTGGCAAGATCTGCAGGTGGAAGCCGGTGCGGCAGTAGAGCTGCCTGCGGCGCAGGATGCCGTGCAGGTGCGCCAGCTCCGCGGACCCCGGCCCGCCGCGGGCGCCCCTCTCCGCGGGGCCCCGGCGCTCGCCCAGCAGAGGCGGCCGCTCCCCAGCAGGAGGCAGCAGGAAGTGCGAGCCCACCTGCTGGCCCAAGCCCTCCAGGCCGCTCAGGAAGCTCCCAACTTCAGCCAAGGGAGCCATGGAGTAGCCGGAGGTCCGCGGAAGATCCGGAAAACAGAAGACCCGCAATAAAAAAGGGTAGCGGGGGTGGCGAGGTGAATGGAGAAAAATTACAGCAAAACAAGTGCAAAAAGTTAAGGCTGGCTCCTCCTGTGAGGTCGCTGAAGGGTCTGTGCCCTGAGATAGCAAGGGCGATTTCGCTGTCTTGGAGTGATCTTTTCTCTTTGGGTAGGTGAGAACAGCCACTGGCTTTGCAGAAACATCTATAGCTGCCACTGCCAATACCGGGCTGGGGTTGGGGGCTGGGTCTCCAACTCCGCAAACTGATCGGATCAGAGTCCTGTGTACATACACACCGAGTATTTATGGGAGTCCTCTTGACATATGCTAATCAAGTCCTTTCATGCGCGCTGGAGAGGTAGGCTCGGTTTGAAATCTTAAACTCGCCTCCTCTCAACACGTTTTTGCTCTTTCGGAAGTGACCAAAGGGGGACCTTGATGGCTCTCTATCCATGCACTAACAAAAAATCATTCCTGCGCTTGGTCAAAGCCAGCTAGCAAATTTGACGAACCTGAGTCGAGGCCCCTCTTCGGGGTTGTCTTTGAGACAACAATCATGCTGTTTGGCTGCTGCTATGCAGCCACCTTTGATGTGAGCTCCTTTGCAGTGACAGATCGCTGCGAAAGGGAGCCCAGCTTGGCAGTGTATAGAAGAGGGAAGGAGCGGGGGTGGACACAAGAAGAGGGGGTGGATGGGAGGAGGAAAAGGAAAGAAGAGGAGGAGAATTGGACTCCTCGTGAGCTGCTGGGAAGCTGCAGTGGACAGGTGCAAAGAAAGGTAAGAGAGGGAGAAGGAAAAAGGGCGTTACCTGAGGCTTAGACCTGCCCAGACACACATGAAAGGAAAATCAAAGGTTTGACAGTTTAACTCACTAATTTTAAAACACTAATAAAATGTACAAGCATTACTCTTTTATCATTTAGGTGGGGGATTTTCTTTACATAATCAAGGTTAGGTTAGAAGCACCCTGCCTCCCTTCCCAAGTTCTCTTTAATGTTTATCTTTACTTAGATAGCATATGACATAACCAAAATTGCCTTATATCTACATGGATCTAATTTTGTGCTAAGGTTCTGAACTTGCAAATAGCATAATATCATAACATAATATAATCATGCATCAAAGGATTAAGAATACTGATTTACCTTCTTTTATTTTGCCACAAATAGAAAATGAATATCTAGAATAGTGTCATAAATGATGAGTGATCTTTGGGGATCTTATCCTATCAAAGAGATCTTCCTCATTCTTAGTTGCCTTCTCCTAAAGGATAGATTTTGTTGTTGTTATTGTTGTTGTTCATATTCCAATTACAAAATCTAAAAACAACTAAATGGAAATATTGTTGATTCTTGATGAGTTTTGAGACTTCAAAAGTTATAGGTAAGAGCACCTGTACATATTTATAAAGAAGAAAGCCATGGGAAGGAGGTAGTTAAATGTATATCCATTTAAATATTAAAACTTTGATTTTGTACCATTAGTTAAATTCAAGATCTTTTTGTTAAAATTTGTCAGCAGCAAGAATTGAGAATCTTTTTGCAGATTTATGCATCCCCTGAGCAAAAAGTTTTGCTGAACCACTCAAGATTAGTTTTTCAATCTTGTTTCATGGTCTGATCAGCAAAAGCCTAAACCTGGGAGCTCAGTTGCATTTGACTGGTTTATTTTCTCTGAAAGTTTTTTGTTATTGTTGTTAATTAATTGACAGGTGCTTTCAAGTAGGTAAAGTTACACTTTTTTGTCACTACAGGCCTAATTACTGACCCTTGCTCAAGCAAGTTATAAAAGAGTCCTCAAAGCAAGTGATTTACTATTGATATATATGAAATAAAACAAAAACACTGGCTAGAAACAATAAATAGCTTAATCACTTTAGAAAGATATATTGCTAAGGCTTTTTCAAAAGTTGTACCAGGTAAATGTTATATTATTTTACCTTTCAAATAACAGCAGTCTGTCTTGTGGTAGGACCCCAAAATCCACCATAATCAAGATTTCAAAGCACATCTGTGTAAACATTATCACATCAGTGTAAAACATCAACCAATGAGCTTTTACTTTGAACCAAATCTTCTTAATTGCAGTGTTAAATCAAAGAAAGTTAGATCAAAGTTCTGTGAATCTCATAGAGGGATAACTAAAGTAGCCAGAACATACATTGATCACTTTTAAACAACAGATACTTTAAGGTTTTAAACTTAGATCAATGCCTTTTAATGAGATTTGTTTCAAGGTCTACATTCTATTCAACCTATAATACTGTTAATTATTCTACAGTGAATATGTATTATCTTCACCTGCTCCTAGAGGTACTAGTTCAGTCTATAAAATATTTCCTTATGTAACACTTTGAGTCTTGCTGTTTAAATATCTTGTATCACATAAACACACACACACACACACACACACACACACACACACACACACACACACACAAACATATGGGGAAAATTTCACAAATAGTCACCAAAACCCAAACATGTTAATAATAGAGCTGCCTTATCGTTGTCCACCTTATCATTTTATATGCATTCCCTTATTTGGTCACCACAATAACCCTATGCTCATTTCACTGAGAAAAAAAAATTATCCTGGATTCTATATGGTATGTTTAATCCAGTGTCCAACATCCCTTATTTTGTTAAAGACAATTGAACACCTGTCTAGTTCACTATGCCTAAGTTTGCTATGAGACTTAAACATGAAAAAATATATATGAGAGACTTTAATAAAACTATAAGGTTTTCTATGCATATAATGTCCTAGACTACTTCAGTTGTTGGGCAGTTTTTTACTTTATAATTTAGCTAATGCATTTTTTTTGAAATGCAAAAAATTTCTTTTTTCCCCAAACCAAGCCTTTAATGTGTAAGTTTTGAATGGTGCTTAATGCCATTTTATAAAGGACCAGAATAGAAACAAAAAGATAAGGATTTCTTTTGTTTACTCTAGTCATGTGACAGGAAAAGATAACACTAAAGATTTTTTTTTTTGCACATGCTGTGATGATATCATGGGAAGTTAAATAATTTTGAAGAGTGTTTTACAAGAGTACATTATTCAACTTTTAAGCATACACTGCAATCTAATCAACTTTACCTATACTTCCTAGAGACCACACTTGCCTTGCTGTTATACAAATATATGGTACAATTTCTACTTCCAAAAACTGTAGTTACAGTTTTCCAGACCATATAATCCTATATAGCTTTTCAGTTAGCATATTGTCATGAACATTTCTTTTCTCACAGGAGAAAGGAATGAATACCTTCTGGTGCCTCTACATGTGTTTAACTTGAGAAAAAGGACCAATTTAAAAGTCATGATTTATACCTCCAATAAAAGTATATTTGTACATTATTCATTATCTGTAATTACAAAGGATGGCAACAACATACATTTTGATACATAAGAAACTGGTTGAATAAATTATAATATGCAAAATAAAGCATTATTATATATAACTGGAAAAAATAAGAAATTTCTCTATGAACTAACATGGAGTGTTTCCAGAACATATTGTGAAGAAATAAAAGTATGAAAGAGTATATATACTGTGCTATTTTTCTGTAAGAAAGAAGAAAACAAGAAATTTCTACATACATATACATATTTTTAAAAAATAAATAAATACAAGATAGATAAATCAAAAAGGAAAAACTGATTTCCCAGTGAACAGAGTAGAGAGGATGAGAATTTTTTATAGAGTTTTGACTTTTGAAGAAATGTTTATTGTTTTAAGTAAAATGAAATAAAGAAGGGTTAAGAGGGAAAATGTAATAAAACCAGGAACGAGTGAACCTAGCTACATAGGTTCAAGTGAATAATATAATGTAGCCAAGTGAATTACACAACCACACAGAAGGAACAATATTATTTAAAAAAATAAGCAATTCTCAAATACAGCTCTTTGCTTATATAATCAAGGTCTAAAGACCAAAATAAATAAATAAAGACTGAACTTCAGTGAGAAATATTTTTTCTCAGTGGTGGGAATTAGAGTAGTGTATTTTAGGATTCAGCAAATGAATAAATATACTGAGGATAATGAGAACAGTCCGGGGTTCCATTGTTAGAGAATAGAATTCAAATATGAAAAGAAGGAAAACCAGAATGAACTCTGTAATGCTGAATTGGAATTGCAGTTATCAGTATTAGCACATGGTGCCTCTGGGGGGTGGGGTGTTGTATGTGTGTGTATCTCAGCTCTATCCACTAAAAGGGCCTAGAAGCAAACAAACACCATGGCAATGAGCACACCTAGTGATTTTGGTTTCTTAGTTCACCCTCCTATTAAAATGACTCTGGGAAACTTGGAGAAATTGCTGGTCTCAGGATTGGGGGTATCTCTTTATTCCAAAAGTCAAGGAAGTACTCAAAAAATGATGAGGCCATATGAATAGGACCACAAGCCAAATCTGGGACAATTTGAGCATCAAAATAAACAATGATAGGAATAAGATATTTATGGAGTAAAGTAATCTTTGAATGCAACTGTTTAAGTAAACAAGCAATCAAATAAATAAGAGAAAGAGGAAAACTTTTTCTTATGGTCAAATAGCAACTAAAAAATGTTGAAAGAAT
Source organism: Pedetes capensis (assembly GCA_007922755.1). NCBI lineage: Eukaryota > Metazoa > Chordata > Mammalia > Rodentia > Pedetidae > Pedetes > Pedetes capensis. The sequence goes on along the minus strand of VMDO01008116.1, from coordinate 28,621 downwards.
GGTAGAACTAGAAAAGGACCATTTTGAACCCATCATAAGAACATTGCTGCTCTAAAACAAATCACCAAAGCATGCTAAATGTAGTGAGTAAATTCTGACCAAAACAGCAGCAAAGATAACAGAAAGAAAGAACGCAAATGGTGAAAAAGAGTCTCCATTACAAAAACAATAACTTTATAGTGGATTAATCTAGTGAATACTATTTTACCCAAGTAATAAAAATAAGCAACAATAACATGGCAAACCAATACCTTGTGACTCTTGATACTCTAGGGAGAACACAATGCTACTTATATGTTGTTCTTGTCAAAAATACATACTGTGATCTCATCATGAGGGCATATCAGATAGACACTAATTAATGGTCATTCTTCCAAACAACTGGCTTGTGCTTTTGCAGATATCAAAATCAAGAACAAGGAAGACTGAGGAACTGATTCAGATTAAAGAACAGAGATTAAATATGATCTGTGATCTTGGTCTGGAGGATGAACCAGAGAAAAATAAAATTATAGGAACATTATTTAAACAACTGGCAAAATTTGAATTTGGACTGTGAATTAAATAACAGTATTGTATCTTTGTTGACTTTCCTAATCTTGATAATTGGATTATGTTTGTATAAAGAAAAGCCTCAGGAAATAAAAGTAAAACTTTATGGATAAGGAAGCATGATGTCTGGAAAATTATTATCAAGTGGTTCAGTAAAAATGTGTAAACCTACATACAAGACAGAGAGAATAAATGATAAAGCAGACATTTGGCTAAATATACATCATTCATGAATGTCTCATATGACCTTCTATAATTATCAGTTGAACAGATCATTAAAATATATGTGACAGAACTAGGCAATGTAGGGCACACCTTTAATCCCAGCAACTCGGAAGGTAGAGGCTGGAGGATTTTGAGTTCCAGGCCAGAGGCAGCCTTCACAGCTTTGCAAGGTTCTGTCTCAAAATTGTAAAAGTGGGCTGAGGATACAGCTCAGTAGTAGAGCATTTGCCTGACATGTGCATGACCCTGCGTTCAACCCTCCCATACTGCAAAAATAAAATAAGATAAAATAAAATAAAATAACTGAAAGCGTTTTATATTTTCCATTTTATGGAAGGAACTTGCCAGATCTCAAACAAATACCTTCATTTTACAGATGAAAAGGTGGTCTTCTGATTAATCCCGCCAAGTTAATGAAAAAATGCAATTTAAGTTAAAATAGTTCACATCTAATTCCAATGCTGTTCTCATCAAACAAGGGTGTAAATACTTAAAAAGTAATAATAGTTGATTCCCTAGAGCAACTGAAGTATACCTAAGAAACTGAGGTTCAAATAGACATCATTGCTTTTCTATATTACTTTATTTGGTGGCTCTAAGAATCAGCAATTAAACAATGGATTCAGAAAAATGACTATAACTGACATTTTTCATGCATTTTATTATCTCATTATGGATGTATCCAGAGATGACACTAAGCCTTTGTTTTTAATTTTTCCATTTTCAAAGTAAAGAAGTTTATTTCAGGTTAAATATGCCTCATTTTTTTAAAAATGCTAGTCTTCCAAAAATTCTATTCACAAAATGTAGGAAGTCAGTAGATCTTAACAATTAATAAATTTGTTCATTGTTTTTCTTCAGAATTATCTAGAAATAAAAACTATTACTACAGAAATGGAGATCCAAATATTTAATCTATGATAACATCAATACCATGGATGAAATACATTCATTTTAAAAGTTAGAAAATGGCAGAGATTTATTAAACAAAGTTGGGATTTCATATCTCGCAAAAAGGGTAAAGTGATGAGTTAATGAAAGCCTTATTTACCCATTTTTCTCCCCTAATCAGAGGCCTGAAAGGACTCATCTTGCTTATCCAGAACTGAAACCTAGACCCATGCAAAAACTGTTCGGAAGGAGTAGAGCTGGAGGAGTAGGGATGGACCTCCATCCTTAGAAGGAGAACTGGGAGAAGAGGAGTGCAGAGGGACTAGAATGGCATAACCTAAATTTTCACACACGGTTTTGGAAGACATTCATAGCTTTGTATCATGGTCACTCCAGAGTAAGAAGCATTAGCACATGGAAGCTGAGTAACACATCTATCTGATGACCAGGTATGATGGGGCCAATACCAGCTGAATAGGGAGCATGTTGCCAGTCACCCCTTAATTGCCCTGAAGGCAGGTTAGAGAAGATAAGACAAAATGAATTATTTTACTGAACATGAAAACACAGTTCAGTGTGCACGATGGCATATACACCTGAAATCTCAGCACTTGGGAGGCTGAGCCAGGAAGATCACAAGTTTGAGGCCAGTCTAGGATTCATAGTGAGTCCCTGTCAAAAAGAACAAACAACAACAACAAAAACACAGTGCATGATAATATGGTTATTAAAACTTGTCATATTTATGAGTACTCTAGTTTGAATGTTATCATAAAGGAGAAACATACTCATTATTGTAGCCCTCCATGCAGGCAAGGATCTTTGTCTATTTTGTTCATTAATGTATAACAATCAAGCACTTAACATAGTGCCTGGACTATTTTACACAACTGATAAATATCTCTTGATTGATTGACATGCACCTTGAGACCTCTCTGGAAACCTCAAGTATTTACTTTCTTGAATTTATTTTAATATTTTCCCCAAATAAAAATGATTCTAAACCATAGAATGTATACTCAAAGACATAAAATTTAATATGACTATTATAAAACAGTTGAACACTGAGAAAAATATCCTTCATCTTAAAAAACAATTGTCTCTGGGCATAAAGCCATTCACTGAAAGAAAGGATAGTCTTTGCCACAGTGGAAGAGTGGCTGCAGGCCTGTCCTGGGGTCAGCCACTAGAGGACGGTGTGGTCATATATGCTGCTAGACCCTTAATAAAGCCAAGAGGGACCTTGATAGACAGGAATGAATGCTGCCAAGTTTCACTTCTCCAGCTTCTAGTCATACAGTTGACAAACTCCTCATGCAATTCTCACTTTCAAAAATGGAATGAAAAGAAAACTGCACAATTAAAATGAGTAAGTCATTGGTGAAGATTAAAAATCACAGAAAAATTGTGGCAATGTCAATAATCTTGATGAGGAATAAAACGCAGTTCAGCAGATACCATGCAGCTGTCAGGACACCGTGAAAGTGTTGACGCTGAAAATATTTGACTGGAGCTATTCTTGCGAACAAGGCCATAAATTTCTAACTGGCAATGAAATTGTGAAATGAATTCAAGGACACAAGCTGAATCAAGTAAATGAAATGGCTAACAACTGGATTTGGACTAGTTTGCTGTTGTATAAAACAGATAAAAAGTTCTTTGAGAATTATGTCACTAAAAAGTTCTTCTTTAAGAATTATGTCACCTATAGAACTGCGTTTGCCAGAATCTACATGAAAACAACATAATCACAGTAGCAACAACCTCTCGATTTTTTAAAATGACAGATGAAGGATTCTAATAGCAACCTTTTATGATTGTCTTCATTGAATATAGATGCACCATTATTTCCTTGGAGCTATCAATATAATAAGCTATAAGTATTTCTAATGAGCGCCTACAATACAAATATATTTTTCAGGGCAATCTAATTTTCATCTTGAGTTTCTGAAGTTTAGAATGTAATTCAATTCATATCTTTATTATCCTGAAGAATGAACTCCTATTCAGAATATATACAAATTTAATAAATGTGCATGAATTCTCAGTAATTTTGTAGAAACAAATATTTTTCATTCATTCAAAAATATGTAAGTTCTTATTAAATAACAAGCAATATCCATGTTTGTTAAAAGGCAAAATATGATCTCTACCCTCCTGAAGTTTATAGTCTATCCAGCAGTTACAAACAAGTGAAAAAGCACGTTACATGATGGTAGTAGTGCCATGCCAGGGGAGTTCAAGTTTCTTTATTGCAAATAGGTAGCAGGGTGCACTGAGCCCAGGAAAGAAGATACATTTTAGAGTCCTATAGGGAGTGCCAGAGAATGGAGAGGAAGAAGGCAAAAGCCAGATCAGGAAATATCTTCTGGGAAGGCATGATCCACTCAGTTTTCTCCTCTCTAAAACTTCATCCTTACACTAGATTATCTCTGTAGTACGATTTGACCTAACATTTTGTGATTTTTTCTATTCAAATCCCAAGATACAACTTAACAGAGCTCAGTAACTTGGTTTTATAGACTGATTTTTGAAACATATTTCTTCAAATTACTTAAATTCTTCTTCCCTTAAAATCACAGCTCTAAACTGGGAGTGGTGGTAATCCCAGGACTCAGGAGGCTGACACAGGAGGATCAAGAGTTCAAGGTCAGTCTGGGCTACTTAGCAAGACACTGTCTCAAGCCATAACACAAACAAATAAATCAAAGGAAGATAAGGAAGGTTCTAATTATGGGACTTGGTATTGACATTTTATCAAAGCAAATATGAGGATAAAATATTTTCATATACACCTGAGCTTCAAGTTTCTAAAGTTCTCCTAAACATACACAATATTTTTATAGATGTATCTGCAAGTTCCCATTTATTAGTATATATTATATAAAATAATTTTTTACGCTAACATAAACTGCTTATATGTAAACTTGCAAAGCCCACATGGATATATCTTTTTTGTATGTTTTTATTTTATTTTTTTTCAAATTTCACTTTTAAATTTCAACACAAAGTATATACTGGTCAGTTACCACCTTTAAGACCTCTCTCCCAAAGGTCTAGTTTCACATCTCTAACTGCCTGGCGGCCTCTCATAGTTAAATGTCATGTCAGTCCTGCCAAATCATCAGAGAAGGAAGAAAAACTAATTTTAATACACAAACTGGAGAAATGAACAAAGAATTTATACCAGATTCTGAAATTCATTTCTCATGCTTCCAGTTTTATGAGTCAAATTGGCAAATTGTTCTGTTAGTACAACTTTTAGCTTTTCACTCTGCATTTGGTTCATTTTCAGTTTAAGAGAGTACCTTGATTTTGGCATATTGGTTTCATCATTTTTTATGTTCTTCTATATTTAAAACCCACTTTAGAGACAAACTGTTCACAGGCAAGGGTAATAAATCAGTGTAGCATTTGTATTTAGCCACAACCAAGAGATCAATGATTAATTATTGATGTCACAGAGCACAAGTCTCCATTACATAGATTTTGATCAAAGTATATACCCTGAAACAAATACTACACATGACAAAATCCCAATCAAACATGGTTTTCTTGTATAACATAGGGTTGATGGAGGAATAGACCTCCGTAATCTGGAATAATTTGGTTCCAGGAAACCTATACACCTGCAAGACGCTGTTAGAGTAGCTCATTTAGTGGTTTTCTATAAGATTCTATCATCAAGTGGAAGGCTTATTTTATATCCCTTGATGTGGTAATCTGAGGTTTGCAGGTACCTGAACACAAGATTTGAGACCATATTGAAAAAAATCTCGATCATTTTTGAAGTGCAGAGTTTTGATATGCTTGAGTTGCCAAGGAATTTTTCAAACTTTGATTTTAGGTCAATCTCTAGTGTCTGAGGTAAAGTAATTTATTTTAACAGAAAAAAAAGAGTGTATGGTGATCTGAATCACTCAATAATTACCTTGGCTAAGAAATGAATACTTTCATGTGGACAATATGTAAATTTTAAGTATAAGAAATTTAAGTATCAGCTAGATATACTATATTACTGGAGTTTAAATTTAAAATATACGTATGTACACACACACACATATGTGTATATATATATTTACATACATACATACATACTTGGGGGGGCTGAACTCAGGGCTTTGCAAGCACTCTACCACTGAGCTGAACCTCTTGAGACAGGATCTCCCTAAGTTACACAGGATGCCTCTGGCCTCAAACTCGCAATCCTCTTGCTTCCACCTCCCAGCTCGCTGGTATTATAGGCGTCTGTCACCACACCCAGCTTGAAATATAATTTGATCAAATCTATAAACTAGCATTGGTATAAAGCAAGTTCTGATTACCTGGCAATATATAATAAATGCATAGCTTTTTAACTGAATTCTTGCAGACTCAGCTCAAGAGCAGTGTCTACCTGATTGGAGGGGTCAGCCATACCCATCTACTGTCTATAGATCTGAAATGATTAAATCTAAGTCTTTGGCACAAAAATTGTAATTAATTGGAAAGAACAAAAATAACTCCATAGTATATAGGTGAGTGAAACCAATTAATAATCTTGAGAAAGATGGTTGTTGTTGTTGTTGTTGTTGTTAGGTGCCATCGAGTTGGTACCCGACTCATAGCGACCCTCACAGGGTTTTCAATGGCTGACTGCTTCGGGATTGCCTTGGGAGTGGATTGCCAGGTCCTTCTCCCATTTTTGCAGTGCTGGGAATTGACCTTGGGACCTCAGAGACTGCAGCACAGTGCTCTACCAACTGAGCTAAATCCCAACCCAAGAGAAAGATGGTTACCCTCCTATTAAATAAAGGATGGGCAAATTCATTTTGCTATTTGTGGTAAAGGCAAATTTGTAATCTTGATCTTTATTTGGCTTAGTCTTATGTCTTATCCTATTCCCTTCTTGTGGTAGTTGTTAAATTTTCAGCAATTTTTTTAGTCAGGTGTTGAACAGAGATATTATTAAAAATTAAGTTATATAGATTTACCACTAGGTATTAGCATTATCTGCAGCCATAGCACTGTGATGTCCGATCCTCTCAGGTCTTGGAAGCTAAGCAGGCTCCAGCCTAGATAGTACTTGGATGGGAACCAGGGAACACCAGGTGCTGTAAGTTACAAAGAAGGACCTGGCAACCTACTCCCAAAAAAACAATCTGCCATTGAAAATCCTATGAATAGCAAAGAAGCACTAATAATAGTGTTTTGCCTATGGTATGGAGGGTCGCTATGAGTCGGCACCTACTCAACAGCACTTAACAACAACAACAAATTAACATTATTCATATATATGTTGTTGTTGTTGTTGTTGTTGTTGTTGTTGTTGTTGTTGTTAAGTGCTGTCCAGTCGGTGCCCGACTCATAGTGACCCTACATACAACAGGAGAAACAGTATTGTTAGTGCTTCTCTGCTATTCCTAGGGTTTTCAATGGCTATTCACTTATATTAGGTAAATATAAATATAAAAGGTAATGTTGTTGTTGTTGTTGTTAGGTGCCATTGAGTCATGTCTGAATCATAGCAACCCTATCTACAATAGACAAAACATTACCTGACACTGTGCCATACCCGGCAGTACTGTCAGTACTTCTCTGCTAGTTGTAGGGTTTTCAGTGGCTGATTGTTTCAGGAGTGGGCTGCTGGGCCCTTCTCCCATGAAAGGCAGTAAGTATTAAAAACTCATCATTTACCAATTATTTTGATATTACCTATTCTATCTATGTTCAATAAATGTGATAATGGACATTCTATATAATGATAGCCTGCAGCTGTAGCCCTGTGGCACCCTATCCCATCAGATCTTGGAAGCTAAGTAGGGTCGGGCCTGGTTAGTACTTGGGTGGGAGACCGCTTGGGAACACCAGGTGCTGTAGGCTTGGGAGGTAGACCTGGCAACCCACTCCCAAAAATCAATCTGCCATTGAAAACCCTATGAACAGCAGAGAAGCACTGACAATAGTGTTTTGCTTGTTGTATGTAGGGTCCCTATGAGTCGGATACTGACTGGACAGCACCTAACAACAAGATATAATTATAGGCTACCATGCATTTCTTCCTAACTCCACAATTAGTTATGTCGTATTGGGAGGTTGAAATCACCATTTTGGGAATATTTACACCATGGAAATCTGAAAAAGCAACAGATAAAGGCTCTCTATCCCATCTCACCCAGAACCAGTCCTTAAAGCTGTACCAACACACCACTGGCACACACCTACTGGGTCTTCGGCCGGGTATTGTTCTCTCTGTTTCCCAGAAAATGCATCTTCATATAACCCCACACTTTTCCTCTCAGACACAGCTGATTGGGCTAAGAGTGAGAAACTAACAAGGGCAGAGAATATCCATAGACAGACCAAGTCAATGTTTTCTCTTCAGAATTTGAACTGAGATTCTCAGAGACTGATGGATGACTAGCCAAGCCATGCTCCCAGCAGTGGTCAGAATAAATGTTCTTGAACTCTTTATTACATAGGTTCCTGGAGCTGGCCTCATTCCTATACTTCCCAAGACCTCATAGTACTACTTTTCTCTGAATTCCATAGGATTTTATCCTTAAAATACTTCCTTCATGTGAGTAAATTAATATGCCTTAAGAAGAACTGTTTTTACACTCAGTTTCTGATGGCTCCAATATATATCTAAATGTAAGGCAAAATATTTAGGCTCAAGTCTTGGTTCCATAACCCAGACAAAATTCTTTAACCTGACAGTCTCACTAGTTTCTTCACTAGCAAAAGTTAAAGGACTATACATTTTTAGTGGTCTTTAACCCTGATTCTACAGAGGTACTCAAGACCCAACTCTGGGAGAAGAAAAGGAAGCTTTACCTAGAAAAGTGCCACATCCCTTCCTTTTTCAACTAGAGACATTGTATACTGCTATCTACTCTGTATTTTGGCTCTTCACATAAGATTTCTGTTGACAAGGTCCACTAATCTCTCTATTCCATCTCTTCAAAAAAATTTAAAGATTAAAAAATTTCCAGGCTATTGTTGAGCTGTATCTGATTCATAGTGACCCGATATACAACAGAATGAAACACTACCTAACACTGTGCCATGTCCACGATCTTTTTGTTTGAGCCCATTGTTGCAGACACTATGTTTCTTCTCATTTTGAGTCATGCCACATCAGCAAAAAGGAGGTCCCAAGGGCTTTACTCCATTCCTGTCACTAAGGTCAACTCTACTTTGAGGAGGCAACTCTTCCCCAGTCATTTCTTGAATTCCTTCTAGTCTGGGGGCTCATTTTCTGGCACTATATTCAGAAGTGGGTGCCAGGTCCTCTCCTTAGTCTGTCTTAGTCTGGAGGCTCAGTTGAAACCTGTCCACTGTGGGTGACCCTGATGGTATCTGAAACACCAGTGGCATAGCTTTCAGCTTCACAGCAATACACAAGCCTCCATAGCATAACAAACTGACAGACACATGGGGGCCCAGGCTATGCTATTCCTAATTTATTTTCAATCTTATATAACTTCACAAAGTAAATATTAAATATTCATATGCACATTATAGAAATATATAAACATTTTCCCATTTTTAAAATTCTTGCTGTTATCTGTGTCATCTTCTTTTATTGGAGAGTTTTGAAGAAACCATGGTGATCCTACATTTCAATTCTGTCTCAATCTGGTGGCTTGCATTTAGCAGACATATTCATCTACTTTTTCCTGTGAATTCTGGGTCTACCCTAAAATTTTTGTTTAGCCCAGTTTTCTGGGTAACCAATACCAAATATTGGGAGTTGGCAAGAGATGCAACTGGTTTGCCGTCCTGCTAAGCTTCTCTATGTATGTACACCAAGTTACCTTATGCTATTCTTGATATTTCTAATGGTTCCATCTTTATGCTGAGCTTTCCATCTGTTATGAAGGCTGCCCTCCTGTTTGGTTATCTGCCATTACAGCAAGTTCCCATCTAACACCTGACAGTCTGGGGTTAGAGCCAGAGACAAGAGTATGTACTGGTTCCAGTAAAGGCCTTATGACCAGACACCTACTGGGTCTGTCCATATGGACATTTCACAGGAGAAAATGCTACAAGTCAGAGATGATAAAGCACAAAGTCATATGCTTAAAGTTCTAAGTTCCTTTTGGTGTTTCCTTAATAAATAAGAAAAATAGCAAATGAGCATACTTTTAGGAGCTTTTAGGTACTAAGCTACTTCTTGGTTAAAATTCGTTAGGAAATATCAAGATGATCTAATTCTTCCTTTAGTTTCCAACTCTTTGATTAATTTTATTGCTCTTAGTTCTACTTATTTTAAACTCCATACATTCCTTCTAAATTGTATAATTCATTACTGTGCAAAGTCATTTAGTCAATAACATGTAAGTATAAGAACATAGGGCTGGGATTTAGCTCAGTTGCTAGAGCGCTGTGCTGCAGTCTCTGAGGTCCCGAGTTCAATTCCCAGCACTGCAAAAATGGGAGAAGGACCTGGCAATCCACTCCCAAGGCAATCCCGAAACAGTCTGCCATTGAAAACCCTATGAGGGTCGCTATGAGTCAGATACTGACTCCACGGCACCTAACAACAACAACAACATAAGAACATTAGGAAGTAAATGTATTTTTTTATTTTATATAAACTTTTTGTTGAAGGGTAACATATATAAATGGACATTCAAAGTATAAGTGGGTAGTTCTATGAATTATCATAATGAACGTTCTTGTGTTCTTGGCACCCAAAAACACAGAGCAAACTCTGAACTACAGAAGCCCCTTCTTCCCAGCTACTATGATCTGCCTGGGGAAAGCACTGTCCTGATTTGTAACATTACACATATATGTTCTAAACCAGGTGTGGTGGTGCACACTGACTCAAAATAAAATATGAAAAATGGGCTAGGGAGCAGCCCAGTGGTAGAGCACATGCAAAGTATGTGCAAAACCATGGATTCAATCCCCAAGCACTGTGAAAAACTATATATATATATATATATATATATATATATATATATAGAGAGAGAGAGAGAGAGAGAGAGAGAGAGAGAGAGAGACAGAGAGACAGAGAGACAGAGAGAGAGACAGACAGAGAGACAGAGAGATGGCTGTTGTTAGGTGCCGTGGAGTCAAATCCAACTCATAGAGACCCATAGTACAGCAGAATGAAACACTACCCAACACTATGCCATGCATATGGTCTTTTTATGTTTGAGCCCATTGTTTCACTGTGTTTCTTCTCATTTTGAATTGTGTCACATCAGCAAAAGGTGGTCCCAGGGGGTTTACTCCATTCCTCTCATAAAGATCAACTCTACTTTGAGGAGTCAACTCTTCTCTAGTCATTTCTTAAATGCCTTCCAGTCTGGGGGCATTCACTTTCTAGCACTACATTTGACAGTGCTTCTCTGCTATTCATCAGGTTTTCGATGGCTAATTATTTTGGGAGTGGGCTGCCAGGTCCTTCTCCTTAGTCTGTCTTAGTCTGAAAGCTCAGCTCAAACCTGTCTACCATGGGTGGCCCTGCTGGTATCTGAAATACTGGTAGCATAGCTTTCAGCATCACAGCAACATGCAAGCCCCCACAGTAAGACAAGCTGACAGATACATGGAGGATATAGAGAGATCTTTGTATATTTTACATATAATTATATATTACTATTATTGTCAAACTTCATAAATGGAATTATATATATATATAATTATATACATATATATATATATTTTTTTTTTTTTACCTTGAGACAGGGCCTTGTTAAGTTGTGCAGGCTGTCTCTGTCCTCAAACTTGCAATCTTTCTGCCTCCACCTCCTGAGTTGCTAGGATTACAGGCTGTGCCACAGCACCTGGCTATATACCTGATTCTTTTGTGTTTGACTTCTTTGATTCAACTCTTTGCTATGAAATTCATCCGTATGATTACAAGTGGTTGTAGTTTAGTGATTTTTATTGCTTTATAGCATTCAATTGTGTGAATATACTATTTATATCTTTATCCAAGCTACTATTGATGGGCATATGAATAATTTATTTCTTTTTTCTTTTGCAGTACTGGAGGGCTTAACCCAGGATCTTGCACATATTTTGCAAGTGCTCTACCACTGAGGTGCACCCTCAGCTCCTTTTTATGCTTTATCTTGAGATACAGTCTCACCAAATTATACAGGCTGTCTCTGGGCTTGAGCTTGGGTCCTCCTGTCTCTCATTCCTGAGTTGCTGAGATGACAGGCATGTGCCACCGTGCCCAGGGGCATATGAATAATTTCTATTTTTTTGCCAATTACAATTTGTGCTACTAGGAATGCTCCTCTGTATATCTTTTGGTGGACATAGCACTCATTTCTGTTGAGTATTTCAACTAGGAGTGAAATTAATGGGTCGTGTTGTTATTGTTGTTAAGTACTGTTGAGTCTGTGAGTGACTCATAGCAACCCTATGTACAGTAGGCAAAACACTATTGTCAGTGTTTCTCTTCTATTAATTGGGTTTTCAATGGCTGATTGTTCTGGGGGAGTGGGTTGCTGGGTCCTTCTCCCAAGCCTAAAGCACCTGGTGTTCCCAGGCAGTTTCTCCTCCAAGAACTAAGCAGGTCCGTCTCTGGCTTCTAGCTTCCTAGATCTGACGGGATTGGATGCCACAGTGGTCTAGCTGCAGGCTGATGGATCATAGGATACAAATATGTTTAGCTCTAGCAGATACTACCAGCAATTTTTAAAAGATTATATTATTTGTTTTGCTGCTCCTGTGTTATGCTTCTGTAATGGATAATCATTATCTTACTCTGAGGCTATTCTCTACCAGAAGACACTCTTTGACAGGCCTAGAAGCTTTAATCACTCTCAGGCATGAAAATGTGATAACTTATTGAGGAGGGATCACACTTTTTCAGACAGGAGGCTTGACTACAATAGGAATTGAATAGCAAAGGAATCAGCAGTAGGCTCTGGAAATTATACAGAACACATTAGACAGATATCATGATCAATATGAGAATATTACTGGTCTTGAAATCAAATAGTCAAATGTGTATAACTGACAGTTTGATTATGGCTACCAGTGAGATATATAAGAACAAAAAGGGAAGTGTAGCCAGTTAGGACAGTGACCTTTTGCCACGGATCATGCTGGACTTCCTCAGAGGACCAAAAGAACTAAGATTTAAGGCTCTAGTCCCAGAAGATTCTGCCAAATAATATGCAAGACGATAGTCTCAGTACTAGAATCTCAAAATCACAAAATTATTTCTGAATCAACCCTTCTCTGTGATCACATTCTGTCACTGATCCCTCCTTGCCAACCCCTTGATATTCCCCTTTGGCCTCCCATTTGAATTGATGGCATGTCCAGATGTGCTACTTAGTGTATCAACTCCTTTAGTGTCTCATGAGCCACTGTTTCAGCATCTCCTCATTTGCCTTCCCATCTTGGCCTCTATACTCCTTCCCCCTCCACCTCACAAGAATAATACATTACCTTCATTTTAATTAACATTGTTGTTGTTGTTGTTGTTGTTAGGTGCCGTCGAGTTGGTATCCGACTCAGTGACCCTCTGTACAACAGGGGAAACACTATTGTCAGTGCTTCTCTGCTGTTCATAGGGTTTTCAATGGCAGATTGATTTTTGGGAGGGAGTTGCCAGGTCCTTCTCCCAGCCTACAGCTTCTGGTGTTCCCAGGTGGTCTCCCATCCAGGTACTAACCAGGTCTGATCCTGCTTAGCTTCCGAGATCTGATGGGATTGGATGCCACAGGGCTATAGCTGCAGGCTTAATTAACATTACTGAGGTCCTATTATGTGCCTGGAGCTAGGTGATAAATGCTCAGGTTTCCTGTTACTAGGACACAGCTTGTTGTTGTTAGGTGTCATGGGGTCAAGTCAGACTCCTAGTGACCCTATCTACCACAGAATGAAATACTCTCTGACACTGCGCCATGCCCCACACTGCGTCAGTGCTTCTCTGCTGTTCATAGAGTTTTCGATGGCTGATTGTTTGGGGAGTGAGTTGCCAGGTCCTTCTCCTATTTTTGTGTTCTAAGCATCAAATCCAGGGTCTCAGAGCATGCAGAGCAAGAGCTCTATTAACTAAGCTAAACCCTAGCCCAAGACACGGCTTAGCTTTGCATAAGGGAAATGGCAGGGTACAAATCATTGTCCTTGGGAGTGGGAGCTAGTAAAAGCAGAAATTGGAGGCTCAGGGCCTTTGGTATCTCAGTTTCTATAGCCCTGGGCACTGGGGAATTGAGCTCCAAACTCTGGGTGGCTAGTACTATGAAAGCAGAAGACCAACAAAGGGCTGTGATCTCAAAGAACATACCTTCCTCACACTTTCTCCTTTGATTTTACCATCTGTCCTATAAGCAATACAGCCCCAAAGATGAGGGACAATGTTTACAGCAGTTTCCCAAGAGAGATTATTATTATTGCTATAGCCTTGTTCTTTGGCTGGTAGATTCCCTCAGTCAGAACTGAGTAGAGTGCATGTACCTGGATGTGGGGTCTCAGTTGTAACTGCTCCTCTTTCATCTAGTCAAGATTCAGGGGCTTACAATGCACAGAATAAGCTAAACAAAAGTTTTGTTATTTCTTCCTGGTATCCTTAAACTTCATATTTTCAAAATTTAAAAGTCACTAGTTTACTTGCAATTTAAAAATAGCAAAAGGTTAAATTAATTAGGTCAGGAGGTGGAATTTTAAGTTGAACAAAGAAAACAATAATAGGCTTATTATAGGTGTTGAGAAGAGAATGATGTGAAAAATGATATGAACCCCGTTGTTGTTGTTAGGTGCCATCAAGATGTGTCTGACTCATAGTGACCCTCCTAGGATTTTCAATAGCTGGTTGTTTCAGGATTGTCTCAGGAGTGGATTGCCATGTCCTTCTCCCATTTTTGTGGTGCTAAGAATTGAACTCAGGACCTCAGAGACTTCAGAGCAGCACTCTACCAACTGAGCTGAATCCCAGCCCCAATATGAACCTTAGCACCACAAAAAACACTATGAAGTATATATATATGTGTGTATATGTATATATGTTGTTGTTGTTAGGTGTTGTCAAGTTGGTGTCCAACTCATAGTAACCCTATGTACAAGAGACGAGACCCTACTGTCAGTGCTTCTCTGCTATTCCTAGGGTTTTCAATGGCTGTTTGTTGGGAGTGGGTTGCCAGGTTCTTCTCCCAAATATGTATATACATGAATATATAAATATATATACATTATATATACATGCACATACATACATACACACATATCTCTATATCTATATCTATATATATCTGTATGTATGACTTGCAGATATGCTTGGAGCATTTTTTTAAATTAGAAACACAGGTTCAGGTGATCACCTATTCAACTCCATTATTTTATAGAAAATTGTAGCCTGCAAGAACTATAATTAAGACGTAGCAAAAATATGACTAGAGCCAAGATTTCTTGATTTTTAACTTGCCACTTATCCACCAAGGTATATGGTTTCCCACGAAAATCCTTTTTTGGTTTTATCCTTGCTGTTTGATTTTTTTTTAATGTTTGAGACTATTTCCTTTTACATAGACCATAGTGAATATAAGCGAATGTTTCTTTGAAGGTTTGTACTTTTGCTGTGGTTTGTTGTTGTTGTTAAGTCATGTCTGTGAGTCATGTCTGACTCATAGTGATCCTTACAGAGTTTTCAATGGCTGATTGTTTTGAGATTACCTCGGGAGTGGATTGCCATGTCCTTCTCCCATTTTTGCAGTGCTGGGGATCGAACTCAGGACCTAGGGGACTGTAGAGCAGCGCTCTACCAACTGAGCTAAATCCCAGCCTCCTCACTGTGGAGTAGGGGCTTTTTTTTAGGTGTTATTAATTCTCTAGAAATGACATAAGAAATGAGTGAAACTGCTGAATCTATATTGATCCAACAACAGTACCTGAAATTTCAAAGAAAGGTCATAAATTGCTAATATATTTTCTCATCATTTCTATTCTGTGAATTAAATTCAGGAAAACATCCACACAACACAGGACTTTGCTTATTTTTGTATACCTGTAGAGTACAAAATGGGAAGAAATAATAACTATTCTTAAGGAAACTTGGCTTTTAGAGGGAAGATACCATAGAAAGTTAGAATAATTTTTGCACACAAAAAAGCATTTTATCCAAAACTGAGTACTCTACAAAGCTAAACTCAGCACCTCTTACAGCAGAATTTAGCTTCTTGCCAGAGAAAATACTTGTCAGAAACTGTATCCTGGAAATTTACTAAAACTAGATTGAAATTAGATATTTAGATAGACAAAAATTTATATCCTAATATATGTATATGTGTATATATCTATATTTAAGAGGACTCAGCAACCCACTCCCCAAAATCAATCCGCCATTGAAAACCCTATGAACAGCAGAGAAGCACTGACAATAGTATTTCGCCAGTTGTATGTAGGGTCACTATGAGTTGGACACCGACTCAACAGCACCTAACAACAACAATCTATCTATCTATCTATCTATCTATATAGAAAGTTATCTTAGCTTGTCATTTTCCTCATCTGTAATGTTATTTCTTTAGAATCACTTAGCTATTAATATGGAACTAATAAAAATTCATTAATCTGCCCAATTCTGGCATTAGGCCCTGCTGGAAATGCACAAAAAAATCAGGAAATAGTGTTCATTTCAAAATAGACAATTTTAGAACAACTGTGTTTCTATATATATATATACACATATACAGGAGATGCCAAAGATGTATATACATTTTAATTATTAAAATTGTAATAATATATACTAATAAAAAAAGATGATTACAAGCCATATTTGACTTCTGCAACTGCAAGAGGTGCTCAAAGTCGCTACTATTGTGATTTGATTCAACTTCAAAAAGCAATCATAGATAATGTCTCTTAAAAGGTATATACTGTTCTGGCATCCCTGGTATACATATGGATATCCATATATCCATATACATATATATGTGTGTATATATGTATATGTAGTTATTGTTATATATCTACAAAATAAATCCTTGGGAAAACCAAAATTTTCAGAATTTAGAGAAGACAGAAACTGAGGGAAACTTGGTGATAAAGTAATAAGGTACTACTGAGTCTTATGGCATTGTACATAAGAGGTTTAAGTGAAAAAAAAACAGAAACGTCATGGAAGACATTTCTTTTAACTACTTTTAGTAGATTTAAGCAGGCACAGTTTCATTAATCCATACTAAAGTAGGATGTGGAGTGGCATAGCTGATAGGTTACTTATCATAGACAAAGGATTAGTGAGAAATAGAAATAGCAGAATCTGGGCCAGAAATCTCATTTTGGTTGCCTCTGAAAGCCCTTAATTTTCCTAAGAATTGCCATAATCATAAACTGATCTTATCTCCCTGTTACTACAGCCCAATTGAAACTAATGGACTTAGTTGAGGATGCCTCTAGACCTAAAATATTTAAAGGGCTCATGGTACCATTCCATAGTATGAAAAACAAAGCTAACAGGACTTAGACACCAAAACTGGGACCAAGGATGTAAACTTATGAGAATGTCACATATACTTTCTCATAAAACCGACAAGGGAGCACACAAAAAGGATAACAAAAATAAAAAGGACACAAAAGGCTTGTCAATCCTTGTATTTATGCCAACAGCCTCCTACAGAGTCTATTTCCAAATTTTTGTCTTTATTCAGAATTTTTCAAATCCTTCGTTTCATATACTTACTAAAATTCTGATTCTTTGAACTGATTCCAGGTATACTGATGCTTGTAAAAAATATTAACGCTAACCAAAAAGCAGCATAAGCCTTCCCTCACCAAAAAAATCTCGAAGCGTAGTCACACTTGGAAGTGTAGTCACTGCGTAGTCACAACATCCCTTCACTGAAAAACTGCAATCTGGATGATCTGAACTAAGTTTTTACACCTCATTTTTCTTGTACAAGTGAAGACACCATTGCAAATTATTCACGACCTTGTGTCAGAAGATGAGGATACCGTTAGGTGATCCTGACTCCCTTAGAGGGGCGCCACCCAGGGCTCTGAAACCCACCTAGCAGGACAGAGAAGGGTCAAATGCACGGAGCGGCGCCAGGACACCCCGCACACCAGGGCTCCTCAGTTCCGGTGAGCCAGCTGTACCCTGCGGTGTTGGGTTCTCGCGCAGCCAGGTGCCGCGGGATGCCGGCGCGGTTATTTATGGCTGCGTGGTTAATTCTGGCGGAGCAGGGTGGAGGAACCGTCAGCTTCCTGGACCTCTTCTAGGCTTTTCCCGGGGTGAGCCCCGGCCTACGGCACCTGAAGTGGGCCCTGAGGGTGCCTGAGGCCGAGTGTTTGTAGGGGTCGCGCTCCGACAGCCGCCAGTTTCGCCGCACCGACTTCTCGCGAGGTTTCGCGCCCCCACCCCCCGCCCCGCTGCACCCCCCCCTCTCCCTCTTTGCTGTGGTGCCGGCGGCTCCCGCTATGGCTGCGCTGCGGAGGCTTCTGTGGCCGCCGCCTCGGCTGCCGCCCACGCCTTTCCCTCACCAGCCCTTTCTGGGGCCGTGGGGACGGCCTGCGGGGACGGCCCTGGGCCCCCCGGGCAGGCCCTTCTCCTGCCGCGAGGATGAGGAGGCGGCTGTGGCGGAGGCGGCGTGGAGGAGGCGGCGGCGCTGGGGGGAGCTGAGCATCGCGGCGGCGGCCGGCGGGGGTCTGGTCGGCCTCGTGTGCTACCAGCTGTATGGGGACCCTGGGGCCGAGTCTGCGCGGGTGCCCGGGCGCCCCTCGGAAAGCGCGGCCGCAGAACCCGAGGACCCGCCCCGCGGCCGGGGGCTGCTTCCCATCCCGGTGGCCGCTGCCAAGGAGACGGTATGTGCGACAGCGCGTACGCGGCAGCCGGCTCGCAGGTGACACCCAAGGGTTTGGCTGTCAGGTGGCCCACCTGCGCGCGGAGAGCTGGTGTGAGGACTGTGCAGGGTGTGCCTGAGAGGTCACCGTGACACCTGACTTTGGAAGCTGGGGAGGCGTTTGTGAGCCCTGTGGTAGAGGGCGGGGAGCCTCCTATGAGCGAGACTGAGACCTTCTATGCTAGCCTGATGGGGTCTGTTCATGTAGGAAGACATGGGTGATGTCATTGATGCTTTAAAGGACCTTAAAGGTTGCCACAGCTACCACCTGTAACAAAACTCAAAGCACTACCCAAAGAAAGCAACCAAACAAAAAAAGACTGAGAAATGAAGGGCACAGGCAAAAAGTGGAGGGCTGCATGTTTGACAGAAACTTCTAGTCCGGGCAAGATGAGGGCGCATGATCCAGGAAATTGACTTCAGATGAGTTTTGAACCAGTGGTCTGAGGT
Organism: Pedetes capensis; assembly: GCA_007922755.1. Taxonomy (NCBI): domain Eukaryota; kingdom Metazoa; phylum Chordata; class Mammalia; order Rodentia; family Pedetidae; genus Pedetes; species Pedetes capensis. Next base: position 9,704 of record VMDO01008116.1, on the reverse strand, counting down.
CTCAAAAGCCACTACCTAAGACTAATTAAGTCTTAAGAGAAGAAATGCTAAACCTGTGTAGCCGCCTTATCAGAAGGAAAGATATGAGATTGGGAACAAAAATTCAAATATATTTCTCTCTCCTTTTTCCATCCATTAAAACCAGAATCCTTGAAATAGGCTCAGTATATCACAAAATAGGACAGCAAAAGTAGAAAACTAAATGAAACTCTTACAGAGGAACATCACATGAAAATGTTCAAGTATCATGTAGTTGATAATATAAAGTGAAAGGCAAGTGTGAGGAAAGGGGCATGATGTTTTAGTTACATCACTATATTTAATAAATAGTTGTGTTAAATTTCTAGGAAAAATGTCTTAAGGAAGGACAAATACAAGGCTAGAAGAGTGCAAAAGGCTTAGATGAAAGTAATTTAGAAAAGAGGCAACTATGCTGTTTTTAACCTTAATGAAATTTTATGGCCTTTAGGTTGTGTGAGGGCTAGGATTTAGCTCATTTGGTAGAGTGCTTCTCTGCACTCTCTGAGGACCTGGGTTCGATCCCCAGCACTGTAAAAACAGAAGGACGTAGCAATCCATTCCTAAGCAATCTGGAAACAATCAGACACTGAAAACTCTATGAGGGTCACTATGAATTGAAACCAACTAGATGGCACCTAACAACAATAACAGTGCTTTGCTAAGTGTAGTGATCTAAGTGCATCAAAGTTTTTTGTTGGTGGTGGTGCTAGTTGTCCATGAATTTAAATTAGGATGTCTGCCATACTTCATGGACCTCCTTTTAGCTGTAAGTCACAAGCACACAATGTAAAGTACTTTTCTACAATGAATATTTAAAATACTAGAAAATATTGTCAAACTTCAACCCTCCCTCCCCCAATACACTACACTTTTATGGTTTAGGAAGGAAAATAGCCTTAAATTTCTGTCCTGATTGACCAAGTCAGAACTTTTAATCAAACACAGTTCATCTGGGAACAGGTTAACAAGGTAGGAAACATGCAAATAGTATTTTGTTTTCTTTTTCTTAAAAAATCAATTTTAGTTTTAAAGTTGAGAGACAGTCTTAGGCAGTTTTTACAAGGCCATACTCAGAAAGCTGGAACTCTGACTCCACCATTCACTAGTTATATCTTTTTGGAAAAATCACTTAACTTCTCAGTGCCTATTTCCTCATCTGCTAAAGAGACTGACAGTCTCATAGGGTGTTATGAGAGTTCAATGAGTTAATATATTTGAAACAGAATGGTATACTTGCCATGTAATAAGCATTCAAGAAGTTTATTTTATTCATTTTTTGTTTTAACTTTGCTGCTGGGGATCAAACCCAGGGCTTCATGCATGCTAGTCAGTTACTCTACCACTGAGCTTCAGCCCTTTTATTATCTATTTTTATTTACTTACATCCTTATTGCTTAGTGTATATGAACATTTATGTACATTATTTTAGAAGTCAAATGATAGTAAAGTCCTGTGTCTTAACCTTTCCCAAGTCACTTGTGCTGCATTTTGGTAGTCATGCCTCTTGTATGTGACCTTATTTCCCTCCTCTGAAAATTTTTATAATGGTATTCTCTCTTATGCTTGAAATTTTCACAATTATGAGCTTTAGTATGGACATTTTTTTTCATTGTTTGTGATAAGTTCACTTATCTGTGGTTGGTACCCATCTATTATGTGAGAAGCACTCAAAAGGTCTTTGTACATGAACATGCCTTTTCATCTGGTAATCCACACTTTTAATTAGAGCAGCATCCAAATGTCAGTATTGTATAGCAGTTTTTCTTTGGTATCATTGATCTTCTCCAGAGAATAGGGGAGATGGGAGGCATAGTAATTTTCTGGATGCAAGCACATATGTGTGCAAGAGCACATGTGTTTGAGGAATATCTAATGCTATACTTACATATTGTTTTTAAACCTTGTTTTCAGTCCCACTACTTGCACTGCTTCCATAGCTCCATGCGTTCCCAAGACCTTGTCCTTTCTGGAGTTTTATGCAGCTAATAGCTCACTTCTATTTGATCTTACCCACAGCATCCATGTAGTGCCCTCTTCCCTTATTTTATAAAAATTTCATGAATTCACTTGGTTGTTTTAGTCTGTCTTTTCTCTTTCTTAGTCTTTGTGTGTTTATGCATTTTTAAAAATTCCTTTATTGTGATTATAGTGTGATTAGGGAGAGAATGTTTGAAAGAGAGTTATGGGGTCAATCTGATAATGTTTGAAAGAGAGTTATGGGGTCAATCTGATACTTTTCAGAAGAATTATTATAAATAGTAGCACTGCTATTCCATATTTTTTTCCTGAAGTGGTATAAATGATTCCTTTTGCTGTATAAAACTATAGCTGAGAATTTTTTGTTAATAAAGCCTCTTCTAAAAAGCAGCATATTATGCTGAGTATAAGGCTGGCATACAAATTAACCTGTTTGTGTTGTTCTGAGTCACATCTATGTCTTCATTGCATGGGGATGGGACTTAGCCCTGGTAGCCATAATAAATATTCATTCAATTAAATAAGCCCATGCTAAATATTTGTATAAGGGCTGGGATTTAGTTCAGTTGGTAGAGCGCTGCGCTGCAGTCTCTGAGGTCCCGAGTTCAATTCCCAACACCGCAAAAATGGGAGAAGGACCTGGCAATCCACTCCCAAGGCAATCCTGAAACAGTCAGCCATTGAAAACCCTATGAGGGTCGCTATGAGTTGGATACTGACTCGATGGCACCTAACAACAACAATAACAAATATTTGTATGGGACATACACATAAAAGTCACAACCACATTCTGTGAAAATTAATAGTTTAATTTTTGTTCAGCTAAAGTATTTTTAGCATTACAATTGGGAAGACTTCAGTCAAGGTCAAAATTCCAGTCTTTGAGAGACCAAATCACATGACACTGCATTTATGTGCAAGTTTGCCTTGCCAAAAATTTTCTGTAAACCATGGCCTTAAACTGTATTAATATTTTAAAGAGATACTGACAAGATTCTTCTTAGAACCTTAAAGTTTTAGTCTTAAAACACTATTTTTAGTACTGGAAAAAAATTTATTGTAGAACTGCCTTTTTGGTTCAGGCTCACAATATAAAAATCTTTTGGATTACTTAATGTACTTTAGTGTTTTACTTATACAGAACACAATCTATTTTATAGTTCAGCCATTTGAAGAAACTTTAGTTTTACTTTGGAGTGTATAACAAGTTAGACCAATTTTGTGTCTCTTGTATTTTCCTATAATAATTGCCAATAATCATGCATTTTAAAGGTTTTTTTTTCCATTGGGTATCGTTTCTAACCTATTTTCAAAGCAGAACATCTTGAGATGTGAGGTAATGCTTACTTGTCCTCTGAATAGTGAAGAATTTGGCAGATGTGTAAATGGAGAAAATTCTTACTAATTTTTTATAGAGTGGAGGAAGTCACATAGATATGAAATTGAAATGGGTTTATTCTGGGTAGAATTCAGAATCAACCCAGAAATAAATTACAATTTTTCCACTTCATGTTTTTTACAGATACTGCTTTTACAAAATCATTTCATCAATGCACATTTGCATTTGGCTTTACAGAGATCAGATCATCTAAACACCTTAAAGAAAGGCAGAATAATGAATGTCTCTAACTTGGTTGTGTTACCTGTGCGGATTTACGGATATAAATGTAGTCATAGTAGCACTAGCAGGTGTGAATTGAATATCTAATTACAATGTCATGAAATAGCTGATACAAAGTGCCTACATGTTTTGCTTCTGTCACTGTAAGCATATGATGACAACTTTTTTGTTTTGTTTTGTACTTGGGTGTTGAACCCAGGGCTTCACACATATTTTGGAAGTGCTCTACCACTGGGCTGCACCCCAGCCCATTTTTTATTACTTTATCTTGAGACAGGGTCTTGCTAAGTTATGCAGGCTGCCTTTGGCCCTGAACTTGCAATTTTCCCACCTCAACCTCCTGAGTGACTGGGATTATACACGTGTGCCCCTGTTCCCAGCAAGGGATTCATTTTCATTGGCGACACCTTTAGTCTTTCAGCATTGGTGGCTAGTCAGGTGGTTTCTTTAATGTTTTTCTTATTTTAAGATAGCTGCACATGTAAAATTATATATCTAAATTTTTGACCACACGACTGCCATATTAGTTTTCCTGTTGCTTAGTAACTATCAATTTAGCAGTTCTGTCAGCAAATGGCCCCTTTAATCCCCTCATTCTGCATTTTTCGCTCTTTTATGTAGTATACAATATCTTAATTGTCTTTGATAGGCTGAGAGTATTACACTTTCTGGACTTGAAAGAATGTTACGGAAGATCACTACATATTAAAGGCAAAATTCTATGTAAATGATTAATTTTTTTATGGTGTGAAGAATTGAACCCAGAGCCTTATGCATGCTACACTGGTGCTCTACCATTGACTTAATTGATTAATATTTTTTAAGACTTCTCTGTCAAGTAATTTCTTTTAATTTCATGGCCAAAATAATAAGATTTCTGTTTTATATCCCATTTGGAAACACAATAAATGTATCGGCCCACTTATCTGTCTATCCATTTGTTCATTCAAATACTTTATTTAAAGAGTCTTTATTGAAATGTAGTAGGTACCTGGGATTTAGTGGTAAATTAAATAAAATTCATATACTTTTTCGGTTTATAATTTAGTGAGGATATAGAATAACTATAAGACAATATGGCAAAATGCTCTATGGGAAAAATAGGATATACCATGGAAGCATGCAGGAAATACATATAATCTAGACTTAAAATTTGCCTTCTTGGAGAAAATAACATTAACTTGGGACTTGAAGAATGAGTATGAATTATGTGGTAGTACTGGGGATTAAATCTAGATTTGGGGTGAGCTGAAGAAATATTCCCCAGTTGGATACATAGGTCAAAAGTTGAGGAGAAAAGTTTGTACTATAGATACACATTTGGAAGTCATACAGTATTAAAATAATAAGAATGGCTGGGTGCCATGGCACAAGCCTGTTATCCCAGCAACTCAGGAGGCTGAGGGAGGAGGATCACGAGTTTGAGGTCAGAGCAGCCTGTGCAATTTAGTGAGACTCAGTCTCAATATAAAAAGATAAAAAGGGGCTAGGGGTTTAGCTCAGCAGTATAGCACCTGCCTAGGATGTGTGAGGCCCTGGGTTCAACCCCTGCCCCCAGTATTGCAATAATGCAATAAAAAGGAATATACAACAACAGCAAAAAAAAAAAAAAAAAAAAATCCCACAAAAGTCATAAGAATGGAGACACTGTAGAGAACATGTATCATATAAAAAGAAAAGCATCTAAGGAGAGACTCCTGGTGAGCATCAGTGACTTAAAGCAGATGTCCCCACTCCTGCACCCCCAGTACTGGTGTGAGTGGCAGGCTAGGGAGCCAAAGCTTCATCTGTATTTACACAATAAATTTAATGTGCTTGAATCACCCATCCCAGGTCCATGGAAAAATTCTCTTCCATGAAACCAGTCCCTGGAACTCTGCAAAGCTGAGAAGTAAGGTCCAGACAGGTGGAAAGAAAGCCAGGAAGGTAATGAAAGATAGTACTTACAGAGAGAAAACAGTCGTTATAATGAATGCTACTCAAGAAGGTCAGCTAAGACAAGAGAAAGTATACGTTAGATTTAACCGGGAGGGAGTCATGAATGACTTTGGCAAGACCTTGGAGGTGAAAATCAGATTGTAGTTGGGTAAGCTGAGAGTAAAGGTGAAGAAAAGGTCACTCTGAAGAGGTGAGGCAAGTGTTGACAGCACTTTCAAGAAATTAGTTATGAAGGGGAGGATAGAGGATGATAGATTCAAGGACATAGAATTGATTTTTTTAAAGATGAAAGAGCCTCTGTTATGTTTAAATGCTGAAGAAAAGAAGTAGAAGATTAAATTTAAATAGAGGATAATTGATTTGCCAAGTACCCTTGTGAGAGTGGTAGATAAAAGTTAAAGCACAAGTGAGGAGTTTAATATTAGATAATGGGAGGGATGCCATTTCTCTTGTAATAAGAGGAAGGAATGGGAGGAAGCAGATTGTGTACATGTTGAGTAGCAAGTAGTGAAAGGAGTTCTTGCCTGATGGCTTTTATTTACTCTTTGAAATAGGAGGTGTAATGTCATCTTGTGAGAACAAAATGTACAAGTTTTGTACTTCCAAGTTTAGATATGAGCTTTAAATGATAAAATGAATTTTTAACTTGCTCTTGATGTGTAGCATTTTTACATAGTCACAACTTTTAATTTGGGCCAGAGATTAGCTCAGTTGGTAGAAGGCTTGCTCTCTCTCAGGACCTACCAGCCCGGTCCTGAAGCAATCCTGAAACCATCAGCCATTGAAAACCCTATATAAGGTTGATATGAGTCTGACTCGAGGGCACCTAACAACGACAACAATCCAATCTAATCAATACTTTTTTTACTCATAATATATTTAACTTACATAGGAAATGCACCACATTTACAATACAGATTGTATTCTTTTAAACTTGATAGACAAGTTTTAACTGAAGAATATTAGATCTCACTGATTTCCTGTAACTGTTGTACCGAACACTGAGAATTAGAGTAATTATTTTGTGTAGTGTAAACATTCTTGTGTTAGAGAAAAATGTGTTATATTCTTTTTTTCTCTGTGTATTTGTATTGTTACATCATGTATTTTGAGATTATCCTGTCTTTATCCTTCCACATTATTTCCCCTCCCCTTACCCCCATCCTCAACCTCCATACCCATGCCAAACCCCTCCCAACTTCTTTCTACTCTGCTATCGTTTTCCCTTCTTAGATAAGCCTGATTGATTATATGTTATATTATATACATACATATATACATATATACATATATATATGTATATGTATATTTTCATATTCTTTTAGTTCCTTTAAGTTTGATTTAGCTCCCAGATATGAGTGAGAACATACAATATTTGTTTTTTGGAGGTTTGGGTTCATTCAGTCAAGATGATATTCTCTGGTTCTATCCATTTTACTGCAAATGACATTATTTTGTTTAAATTGCTGAGTAATATTCCATTGTGTGTATATACCACAATTATTTTATCCATTTGTCGGTTGATATACCTCTTGGTTGGTTCCATATCTTTGTGATTTTGAAAGTGCTGCATTAAATATAGAAATGCAGGAGTCTCTGTGATATGATGATTTATGTCCCATTGGGCATATTCCCAGTAATGGAATAATAGGGTTTTATGGGAGATCTATTCTTAGTTATTAGTTTTCTAAGGTATCTCCATATTGATTTCCAAAGTTATTGAACTAATTTACAGTCCCACTAACAGTATAAAAGTGTTCCTTTTTCTCTGCATCCTTGAGCGCATTTATTATTATTATTATTATTATTATTATTAATCTTCTTACTGAAGGAATGGAATCTCAGTGTTGTTTTGATTTGCATTTCTCTAACAGCTAGGGATATTGAGCATTTTTTCATGTGTTTCTCAGCCCTTTGAACTTCTTCCTTTGGGAACTGTCTGTTCGTTTCCTTTGCCCACTTATGTATTGGGTTATTTGTTGTTGTGGTATTTGCTTTGTTAAGTACTTTGTATATTCTTGAGCTTAGTCCTCTGTCCAATGTGTAGGATACAAAGATTCTCTCCCATTCTGTACATTCTCCCTCAACTCTATTGGTTTTTCTTTTGCTTTCTTAAGTACTTTATATATTCTTGAACTTAGTCCTCTGTCCAATGTGCAGGATGCAAAGATTCTCTCCCATTCTATACATTCTCCCTCAATTCTATTGGTTGTTTCTTTTGCTATATAGAAACATTGTAATTTCATGTAATCCCATTTGTTAATTTTTGGTGCCATTTCCTGGGTGATTGAAGTCTTGTTAAGGAGTCTATGCCTGTGGGTTGGAGTGTGTTCCCTATCTTTTCTTCTAGTAGTTTTAAGGTTTCCAGTTTTATGTTGAGATCTCTTATCCATTTTGAATTGTCTTTCATGCAAATTGAGATATACTGGTCTATTTTCAATTTTCTGCAAATGGGTATCCAATTTTCCAGCATCATTTGTTGAAGAGGTTATCTTTTCTCCATTAAATGTTCTTAGCCCCTTTGTCAAAAAATCAGAGGCTAGTTGTATGGGTGTCTCTCTGGGTCTTCAATTCTGTTCCATTGGTCTTCAGGTCTATTTTTGTGCCAGTACTAAGCTGTTTTTGCCACTATATTCCTGTAAGATAGTTTGAAATCAGGTATTGTGATCCATCTGCACTGTTCTTGCAGCTTAAATTGTTTTGACTATACACGGCCTTTTGTGTTTCCATATGAATTTTAGGATTATTTTTTCTATTTCTGCAAAGACTGTCATTTGAATTTTAATGGGGATTGCATTAAATCTGTAAATTGCTTCTGGTAATATAGCTACATTTACAATATTGATTCTCCCAATCCATGAGCAGGAGTGGTCCATCTTCTAGTATAATTGAATTTCTTTCTTTAGTGTTTTGAAGTTTTCCTTGTAGAGATCTTCAGGGTCTTTGGTTAGATTGATTCCTAAATATTTAATTTTTGGTGGGCTATTGTGAGTAGAACTGTTGCCTTTATTTCTTTCTCTTCCTGTTCACTATTGGTGTAAAGGAACGCTACAGGTTTTTGCATGTTAATTTTGTATCCAGCTACTTTACTGAAGGAGTTAATCAGCTCTAAGAGTTTTCTAGAGGAATTTTGGGGGTACTTTAGGTAAAGGTCCATATCGTCTAGAATAAGGATAATTTGACCTCTTCTTTTCCTATCTGTAACCCTTTGATTTCTTTATCTTATCTGATTTCTCTGGCTAAGGGAGAGAGTGGACATCCTTGTCTTGTTCCTGATCTTGGAATGGTTTCAATTTTTCCCCATTTAATATGATATTGGCTGTCGCTTTGTCATAGATGACCTTTATGATGTTGAGGTATTTCCCTGTTATGCCTACTTTCTCCAGACTTTTATCATGAAAGGATGTTGCACTTTGTCAGAGGCCTTCTCAGCATCAATTGAGATAATCATGTGCTTTCTGTCTGCAAGTCTCTTGATATGTTGAATTATATTGATTGATTTTCCTATGTTGAACAAGCCTTGCATCTATGGAATGAACCTCACTTGTTCATGGGGTATGATTTTTTTTTTATGTGTTGCTGAATTTGGTTTGCCGGAATTTATTGTAGATTTTTGCATCAATGTTCATCAGGGAAATTGGTCTATAGTTCTCTTTCTTTGAAGTATCTTTGCCTGGTTTTGGTAACAAGGTATTACTGCCTTCATAGAATGAGTTTGGAAATCCCATTTCCTTTTCAACTTTATGAAATGGTTTGAAGAGAATAGATATTAATTTTTCTTTGAAGGTTTGGTAGAATTCAGCTGTGAACCCATTGGGACCTGGACTTTTCTTGTTGGGACATTTTTTATTACTGTCTCTATTTTGGTGAATGTAATGGGTCTGTTTAAATTGGTTATGTCCTCTGGGCATAATTTTGGTAATTCATATGTGTTAATGAACCTATTCATTTCCTCTGGTTTTTGTTTGTCTGGTTGGTTTTTTTTTTTTTTTTTTTTTTTTTTTTTTTTTTTTTTTTTTTTTTTTTTTTTTTTTTTTTTTTTTTTTTTTTTTTTTTTTTTTTTTTTTTTTTTTTTTTTTTTTTTTTTTTTTTTTTTTTTTTTTTTTTTTTTTTTTTTTTTTTTTTTTTTTTTTTTTTTTTTTTTTTT